>VHKM01000322.1:0-180000 GCA_007210695.1 Neogobius melanostomus
TCTCAGGTGTACGACGGTCTCAGTGATACAGACGTGTCTCAGTGAATACAACGTGTCTCCAGTTACAGACGTCTCAGGTGTTACAGACGTGTCTCAGGTGTTACAGACGTGTCCAGGTGTACAGACGTGTCTCAGTTACACACGTGTCTCAGACTGATAAAGCACGTCTCGAGGTTTTAATGACGTGTTCAGGGTTACCGACGTGTCCAGACGGTGTCTAAGGTGATACAGACGTGTCTCAGGTGTTATACGAGTTCCAGTGATACAACGTGTCTAGGTGATACAGACGTGTCTCGTGATAAGACGTGTCTCAGACGTATACCGGACGTGTCTCAGACGTGATAAGACTGTCTCAGGTTTTGGACGTGTTGTCAGTATACAGACGTGTCTCAGGTGATCAGACGTCTCAGGTGATACAGAGTGTCGTCATGGGGTTTACAGACGTTCTCAGGTGTGACAGACGTGTCCCTCAGGTGATACAGACTTCTCAGTGATACAGAAAGTGCTCAGGTGTTACACGCGTGTCTCGTGTTAAGACATGTCTCAGGGTGATACAGACGTGTCTCAATGTTACATGTCTAGCGAGATACCAGACGTGTCTCAGTGTTACAGACGTGTCTCAGGTGATACGACGTTCTCAGGTGAACAGACGTGTCTCAGGGTGATACAGCTGTCTCAGGTGTTACAGACTTCTCAGGTGTACGACGTTCTCAGGATACAGGACGTGTCTCAGTGATACAGAGACGTTGCCAGTGATACAGACGTGTTAGGTGTTTCCAGACGTGTCTCAGGTGTTACAGACGTGTCTACAGATGCAACAGACGTGTCTCAGGTGATAGACGTGTTCGTGTACAGACGTGTCAGGTGTTAACAGAACGTGTTAGGTGATTACAGACGTCAGACTGTTACAGACGTTGCAGACTGTTACAGACGTCTCAGGTTTTACAGAACGTGCTCAGGTTTACAGACGGTCTCAGTGTAGACGTGTCTCAGACGTGTTAGCAGACGTGTCTCAGCGTGTTACAGACGTCTCGAGGTGATCAGACGTGCTCAGACGGTACAGACGTTACACGACGTGTCTCAGATCGTGTTACAGACGTGGTTCAGACGTGTTACGACGGTCTCAGACGTGTTACAGACTGTCTCAGACGGTCTCAGGTGTTACAGACGTGTCCACGTGTTACAGAGTGTCTCAGACTTGATCAGGTGTACAGACTGTCTCAAGGCTGTTACATGACGTGTCCCGACGTGTCTAGGTGTTACAGACGTGTCCTCAGCGTGTTAAGACGTGGTCTCAGACGTGTCTCGAAGGTGATACAGAACGTGTCTAGGTGTACAGACGTGTCTCAGGTGTTAAAGAGTGTCTCAGCGTGTTAATGACGTGTCTCAGACGTGTTACAGACGTGTCTCAGGTGATACAGGACGTGTCTCAGACACTGTTCGGTATACAGACGGTGTTCAGGTGTTACAGACGTGTCTCAGCGTGTTAAGACTGTTCAGAGTTTACAGACTGTTCAGGTGTTACAGAGACGTGTCTCAGACGTGTCTCGAGGTGATACAGACGTGCCTCAGGTGTACAGAACGTGTCTCAGACTGTACAGACTGTTCAGACGTGTTTAGCAGACTGTCTCAGACGTGATAGCCAGACTGTCTCAGGTGATACAGACGTGTCTCAGACGTGTTACAGAAGTGCCAGACGTGTTACAGACGTGTCCAGTGTTAAAGACGTGTCTCAGACGTGTTACGACGTGTCTCAGTGATCACGTGTCTCAGCGTGTTACAGACGTTCAGGCTGATACAGGAACGTGTCAGTCGTGTTACGACTGTGTTCTCATGCGTGTTAACGGTCTCAGACGTGTTCAGACGTGTCTACAGGACGTTTACAGACGTGTCTCAGGTGATAAGACGTGTTCAGGTGTTACAGGACTGTCTCATGGTTATACAGAAGTGTCTCAGACGTGCGTCAGGTGATAGACTGTCTCAGACTGTTAAGACGGTGTCTAACGTGTTACAGACGTGTCTCAGTGATACAGGACCTGTCTCAGCGTTTAAGACTGTCTCGAGTGTTACGACGTGTCTCAACGTGTTACAACTGTCTAGGGTGTTGACAGACGTGTCTCAGGTGTTACAGACGTGTCTCAGGTGATACAGACGGTCTCAGACGTGTCTCAGACGTGTCTCAGTGTTACAGACGTGTCTTCCAGTGCCCAGACGTTCTCAGGTGTACAGACGTTTCAGAGTGTTCAATGGTGTACAGACTGTCTTCGAGTGGTCTCAGGTGTACAGGACGTGTCTCAGGTGTTAAGACGTGGTCTCAACGTTCTCAAGGTGTACAAGACGTGTCTCAGTGATACAAGCAGTGTCTCAGACGTGTCTCAGGTGGATACAAGACGTGTCTCAGGGTGTACATAGACGGTGTCTCAGATGTCCTCAAGGTTTACAGAGTCTCAGGCTGATACAGACGTGTCTCAGACGTGTCTCAGGTGATAACAGACGTGTCTCAGGTTGTTACAGACGTGTCCAGAGTGTCTCAGGTTTACAGACGTGTTACAGCGGTCTCAGGTGTGTACAGAGACGTGTCTCAAGGTGTTACGACGTGTCTCAGACGTGTTCAGTGATACGACGTGTTCAGACGTGTCTCAGGGTGATACAGACGTGTCTCAGTGTTTACAGACGTGTCAAGACGTGTTCGGTGATAAGACGTCTCAGACGTAGTCTCAGTTCAGAACGTGTCTCAGACGGTTCACGACGTTCTCAAAGTGTTACAGAAGTGTTCAGGTGTACAAGACGTGTCCCAGGTGTTACAGACGTGTCAGACGTGTTACAGACGTGTCTCAGGTGTTACAGACGTTCTCAGACGTGTCCTGCAGGTGGTACACGACGTGTCCACTGTTACAGATGTTCAGGTGATAAAGAACGTGTCCTCAGGTGATACAGACCGTGTCTCAGGTGATACAGACGTGTCTCAAGGGTTACAGACGTGTCTCAGGTGATACATGACGTGCTCAGACGTGTCTCGGTGGTTACAGACGTGTCTCAGTGTTACAGACGTGTCTCAGGACGTGTCTCAGGTGAAAGAAGTACGACGTTCTCAGCGTATACAGACGTGTTCAGGACGTGTCTCAAGGTGTTACAGACGTGTCTCAGGTTGTTACAGACGTGTCTCAGGTGTTTACAGACGTGTCTCAGGTGTTACAGACGTTGTCTCAGGTGAATACAACGTGGTTAGAGTGTCTCAGGTGAACGACGTGTCTCAGGTGTTACAGACGTGTCTCAGGTTTTACAGACCGTGTCTCAGACGTGTCTCCAGTGAATACAGACGTGGTCTCGAACGTTCTATGGTGATACAGACGTTCTCAGTGTTGTACAGACGTGTCTCAGACTGTCTCAGGTGTTAAGAGTGTTACAACGTGTGCTCAGGTGTCACAGACTGCTCAGACGTGTCTCAGGTGATAAGACGTGTCTCAGTGATACAGACGTGTTCAGATCGTGTCTCCGGTGATACAGACGTGTCTCAAGGTGATACAGACGTCTCAGGTGTTACAGACGGTGTCTAGACTGTGTCTGAGGTGATAACAGACGTGTCTCAGACGTGTCTCAGAACGTGTTCAGGTGTTACAGGGAGTGTCTCAGACGTGTCTTCAGGTGATACAGACGTGTTCAGACTTGTCCTCAGACGTGTCTCAGTGATACAGACGTTACTCAGGTATCAGAGTGTCTAGGTTTACGACGGTCTCAGACGTGTCGTCAGTGATACAGACGTGTCTCAGACCCGTGTCTCAGGTGTTACAGACTGTCCCTCAGGTGTTAAAGCGTTCTTCCAGACGTGTCTCAGACGTGTCTCAGACGTGTTCAGAACTAGTACAGACCGTGTCTCAGACGTGTCACAGACGTGTCTCAGACGTGTTACAGACGCTGTCCAGACGTGGTTACACGGGTGAACAGAGTGGTTACAGACGTTCTATCAGACTGTCTCAGGTGAATACAGACGTGTCAGACGTGTTCGTGATACCAGACGTGTCTCAGGTGGTTTCAGACGTGTCTCGGTGTTCAGACGTGTCTCAACGTTCTTCGGTGATACAGAGTGTCTCAAGACGTGTCTCAGGTGATACACCGACGTGTTGCAGGTGTTACAGAGTGGTCTCACACTGTCTCAGGTGGGTTAACAGACGTGTTATGCAGACGTCTCAGTGTTGACAGACGTGTCCTCAGAGTGTCTCAGGTGATACGAGTGTCTCAGGTGATACGGACGTGTCTCGACGTGTCTCAGGTGAGTACGACGTGTCCTCAGGTGATACAGAGCGTGTCTAGGTGTTACAGCGTGTCCAGACTGTCTCAGGTGATACACGACTGTCTCAGACGTGTCTCAGACGTTCTCAGGTGTACAGAGTGTCTAGACGTGCTAGGTTACAGACGAGTGTCTCAGACCTGTCCCAGACGTGTTCAGGTGAACAGAGTGTTCAGGTGATACAGACGTGTCTCGGTGTCGGCGTCTAGACGTGTCGAGGTGATCAGACGTGTCTCAGCACGGTGTCCAGGGTTATCAGACGTGTTCAGACGTGTTACAGACGGGTCAGTGTTACAAAGACGATGTTCAGGTGTACGACGTGTCTCAGGTGTACAGACGTGTCTCAAAACGTGTTACAGACGTGTCTCAGACGTGTGGTACAGGACGTGTCTCAGACGTGGTTCTTCAGGTTTAGACGTTCTAGGTGATCAGGACGTGTCTCAGAGCGGGCTCAGCTGTTACAGACTTTCAAGACGTGTACGACGTGTCTGAGGTGATACAGACGTGTCTCAGGTGGTTACAGACGTGTTAGACGTGCTAGTGATACAGACGTGTTACAGACTGTCTCAGTGAACGACGTGTCTCAGAACGTGTCTCAGGTGTTACAGACGTGTCTCAGGTGTTAACAGCACCGTGTCTTTCAGACGTGTCTCAGGTGATACAGACGTGTCTCAGGTGATACAGACGTGTCTCAGGTGATACAGACGTGTCTCAGGTGTTAACAGGAACGTGTCTCAGTGATACAGACGTGCCTCAGGTGGTTAGACGGTCTTCAGGTTGATACAGACGTGTCTCAGGTGTTACGAGCGTGTTCAGGTGTTACAGACGTGTATCAACGTTGTGCTCAGGTGAACAGACGTTCAGACGTGATTACAAGACGTCTCGGTGTTTAAGACGTGTCTCAGGTGTTAGAGAGTGTAAGTGATACAGGACCGTGTCTCAGGTGTTTACAGCGTGTCTCAGGTGTTAGATGACGTGTCTCAGGTGTTAAAGACTGTATAGGTGTTTAGAGGAACGGTGTCTCAGGTGAACATGACGTGTTCAGGGTGTTACAGGACGTTCCTCAGGTGTACAGACGTGTCTCAGGTGTTCAGAGCGTGTCTCAGGTGTTACAGAGACGTGTCTTCAGGAGACGTCCAGGTGATACAGACGTGGCTCAGAGGTGTCTCAGGTGATACAGACGTTCTCTCAGCCGGTGGTCTCAGTGATACAGACGTGTTCAGACGTGTCTCAGGTGTTACAGACGTGTCTGAGGTGAACAGAACGGTCAGGTGTTACAGACGGTGTCTCAGGTGTTCGAGTGTCTCAGGGTTTACATTCAGCGTCTCAGGTGATACATCGACGTGTCTCAGGTGTTACAGACGTGTCTGCATGGTGTTAACGACGGGTCTCAGACGTGTCTCAGGTGATACAGAGTGTCAGAGTTCATCATGGTGATGACAACGACGGTGTCCAGACGGTGTCTCAGGTGTTAGATCCGGCCTCAGGTTGATACAAGTGTCTCGCAGGTGTTACAGACGTGTCTCATGACGCTGTCTCACGACCGTGTCTCAACGTGTCTCAACGTGTCTTCAGACGTGTCTCGACGTAGTCTTCAGACGTGTCAAGACGTTGTTCAGACTGTCCTCAGACGTGTCTCAAGACGTGTCTCAGACTGTCAATGACGTGTCTCAGACGGGTCGCGGAACGTGTCTCAGACGTGTCCTCAACCGTGTCTGCGACGTGTTCAGACGTGTTCAGAGGACGTGTCACAGAACTGTCTCAGACGTGTACTCAAGGTGTTGAGAGCTGTTCAGACGTGTCTCAGACGTGTCCTCAGACGTGTCCTCAGACGTTGTCTCAGACGTGTCACAAGACGGTGTCTCAAGACGTGTCTCCAGACGTGTCTCAGACGTGTACAGACGTGTCAGACGTGTCTCAGAACCGTGTCTCAGACGTGTCTCAAGGACGTGTCACACGTGTCTCAAGACGTGTTACCAGGACGTGTCTCAGACGTGTCACAGACTGGTGTCATGCCAGACGTGTCTCAGACGTGTCAGACGTGTCTCGACGTGTTAGAACGTGGTTTTACAGACGTGTCTCAGGACCGTGTCTCGAGACGGTCACAACACGTGTCTCAGACGTGTCACAGATGTCTCAGACGTGTTCAGTACGTGTCTCAACGTGTTCCACAGACGTGTTCAGACGTGTTACAGACCGTGTCGTCAGACGTGAAGACGTGTCTCCAGACGTGTCTCAGACGTGTTCAGACGTGTCTGCAGACGGTGTTACAGACGTTTCTCAGACGGTGGTATCAGACGTTCAGGAGCGTGTTCAGACGTTTTTACAGACGTGTTCAGGTGTTACAGAGTGGTCTAGACGTGTCTCAGACGTGTCACAGACGTGTTTCAGACGTTTCCAGACGTGTCTCAGGAAACGGTCTCTGACGGTTACAGACGTGTTAGAGACGTGTCTTCAGGACGTGTCATAGACGTTGTGAACAGACGGTGTCTCAGGGTTCAAGAGTTCTCAGACGTGTTCAGATCGTGTCAAGACGTGTCTCAGACGTGTTACATGACGTCAGACGTGTCTCAGGTGTTACAGCACGTGTCTCAGACGTGTCTCAACCGTTAAACAGACTTTCAGGACGTGTCCTCAGACGTGTTATAGACGTGTCTGCAGGTGTTACATGACGTGTCTCAGGTGTTAAGAACGTGTCTCAGGTGTTACAGACGTGTCTCAGGTGGATACAGAGCGTGTCTCAGACGTGTCTCGAGTGGTCTCAGACGTGTTACGACGGTGTCTCAGGGTTTACATGACGTGGTTCAAACGGTGTCTCAGGTGTTACAGACGTGTCTCAGACGTGTTCAGACGTGTTGACATAGAACGTGTCTCAGGTGTTCAGACGTGTCAACAGACGTGTTCAGGTGTTTACTAGACGTGTTCAGACGTGTCTCAGACGTGGTTAAGACGTGTCTCAGGTGATAACAGCGGTACCGGTGTACGGGTGTTCCCAGGTAGTTTGACGTGTCCTCAGACGTGATACAGAGTGTCTCAGGTGATAACAGACGTGTCTCAGGTGTCAAGACGTGTCTGAGTGTCACAGACGTGTCTCAACGTTCCCAGACGTGTCTAGACGCTGTCGTCAGAGGTCTCAGAGCGTGTGACAGACCGTGTCGACAGACGTTCTCAGTGTGATCAGACGTGTCTGCAGTGCGTGTTCTCAGACCGTTCACAGACGTGTCTCAGACGTGCTAGAACTGTCTCAGACGTGTACAGACGTGTGTCAGACTGTTACAGACGTCCACGACGTGTCACAACGTGTCTCAAACGTGTCCACAGACGTGTTCAGACGTGTCTCAGACGTGCACAGGACGTGTCACATGACGTGTCCTCAGAACGTGTCTCAGAGTGTCAGACGTGTCTCAGACGTGTCACAGACGTGCTCAGACGGTGTCACAGACCGTCTCAGGACGTGTTACAGACGTGTCACAGACGTGTCTGCAGGGTGTTACAGACTGTTCTCAGACGTGTCACAGACGTGTCTCACGTGTTCTCAAACGGCTCAGACGGTCCAGCGTGTTCAGCGATGTCACAGACGTGTCTCAGCTGTGTCCCACGGAGCGTGTCTCAGACGTGTCTCAGACGGATGTCTCAGACGTGTCTCAGAGCTGTCTCAGACGTGTTACAAGACGTGTTCAGGTGTTACAGACGTGTCTCAGGTGATACAGACGTGCTCTCAGACGTGTTACAGACGGTGTCTTCAGACGTGTTACAGATCGTGTCTCAGACGTGTTACAGGACGTGTCTAGAGTGTAGACGTGTCACAGGACGTGTTAAGATAGAGATGTTACGACGTGTCTCGACGATGTTAAGAATGTTTCAGACGTTGTAGCGTGTCCACAGACATATATACGCGTAGTCTCAGACGTGTTAAGATGTCTCAGGACGTAGTCTCAGACGTGTCTCAAGTGTCTCAGACGTGTCCAGACGTGTCTCAGACGTGTTACAGACGTGTCTCAGACGTGGTTCAGGACGTGTCACAGACGTGTCTCAGACGTGTCTCAGACGTGTCTCAGAGTGTTCAGACGTTGTCTCAGAACGTGATACAGGGTGTCTCAGTGTTACAGACTGTCCAGGTGTACCGTGTCTCAGACGTGTCTAAGGTGATACACGACGTGCTGCAGGTGATACAGAGTGTCTCGGTAACAAGACGTGTCTCAGGTTGATACAGACGTGTTCAGGTGATACAGATGTGTCTTCGACATTGATAGACGTGTCTCGACGTGAACAGACGTGTCCTCAGGTGTTACATGACGTGTCTCCAGGTTGATACAGACGTGTCTCAGGTGATACAGACGTGCTCGGTGATTACGACGTGTCTAGGTGATCAACGTGTTCAGTTTAAGACGTGTCTCAGGTGTACAGACGTGTCTCAGGTATACAGACGTGTCTCAGGTGATACAGAGCGTGTTCTCAGGTGTTTACAGAAAGTGTCTCAGGTGTTACAGACGTGTTCAGGTGATCAGACGTGTCTCAGACGTGTTACAGAACGTGTCCAGACGTGATACAGACGTGTCTCGGTGTTCAAGACATGTCTCAGGTGATTACAGACGTGTCTCAGTGATACAGACGTGTCCTCAAGTGTTACGAGTAGGTCTCAGGTGTCGTACAGACGTGTCTCAGGTGTTCAGACGTGTTGCAGGTGATCAGCGTGTCTCAGGTGATACAGACTGTTGGTGATACAGACGTGTCTCAGGTGTTACATGACGTGTCTCAGGTGTTACAGAGTGTGCTCAGGGTGATATACAGACGTGTCTAGGTGATACAGACGTGCTCCGTGTTAGCACGTGTCTCAGGTGTACAGGACTGTGTCTCAGGTGATACGAGACGTGTCTCAGACGTGTTACAAGACGTGTCTCAGACAGTGTTACAAGACGTGTCTCAGGTGTAAGACGGTCTCGGTGTTAAGACGTTCAGGTTGTTACAGGACAGTGTCTCAGAGTCAGACGTGTTACAGAACGTGTTCAGAGGTGTTTACAGACGTGTCTCAGGTGGAAAGAAGGTCTCAGACGGTTCAGACGTGTTACAACAGACGGTCTCAGGCACGTGTTACGACTGTCCAGCGTGTTTACAGACGGTGTCTAGAGTGTACTACGTGTTCAGAACGTGTTCTCGAAGGTGTTACAAGACGTGTCTTCAGACGTGTTAAGGATGTCTCCAGACTGTGTCTAGGTGTACAGAACGGTCTCAGGTGTTACATGACGGTCTCAGACTGTGGTCTTCAGTGTTACAGGTACGTGTCTCACAGGTGTTACGTGACGTTCAGACGTTTCTCAGGTGATACAGACGTGTCAGGTGTTACGAGACGTGGTCTCAGGCTATTTTACAAAGACGTGTCTCAGACGTGTTACATGACGTGTCTCAGACGTTGTAACCGGACGCTGTCTCAGGTGATCACAGACGTGCTCACGACATGTCTCGGGTGATACAGAACGTGTCTCAGGTGTACAGAGCGTTTCAGACGTGTACGAGACGGTCTCAGACGTGGTTACAGACGTGTCTCAGGTGTTAAGGGACTGTGTCTCAGAGCGTTCTTCGGTGTACAGACGTGGTCTCAGGTGTTACAGAACGTGTCTCAGACGTGTTGAGACGTGTCCAGAGTGTTACGACGGTTCAGACGTGTAGCAGACGTGTCTCAGGTATACCAGGACGTGTCTCGCGTGTTATCAGACTGTCCTCCAGAACTGTTACAGACGTGTCTCAGGTGGTTACAGACGTGTCTCAGACGTGTTAGATGAACGTGTATCAGGTTGATAACAAAGTGTTCAGAAGTGTTACAGACGTTCTCAGTGATACAGACGTGCTCAGACGTGTCT
The DNA here is from genome assembly GCA_007210695.1 of Neogobius melanostomus. Lineage (NCBI taxonomy): Eukaryota > Metazoa > Chordata > Actinopteri > Gobiiformes > Gobiidae > Neogobius > Neogobius melanostomus. The sequence continues at coordinate 10,147 of VHKM01000322.1, forward strand.
GCACGGGATAAGACAGACGTGTCTCAGGGTGGTTACAGACGTGTTAGCGTGTTCAGACAGTGTTAGACGTGTTACGACGTTTCCTCAGAACGTGTTACGAAGTGTGCTCAGACGTGTTACAACAGACGTGTCTCAGACGTGATATAGACGTGTCTCAGTGATACGACGGTGTCTCAGTGATACAGACGTGTCTCAGGTCGTTGACGTGTCTCAGACTGTTGTCTCAGGTGTCAGACGTGTCTCAGACGTGTTCAGGTGTTACATGGACTTCCTCAGGTGTCAGACGTGTCTCAGACGTGTTCAGGTGTTCCAGACGTGTTCAGGTGATACAGCGTGTCTCTCAGACTGTCCAGGTGCGAGTGTCTCAGGTGTTCAGAGCGTGTCAGGTGATACAGGACGTGTCTTCAAGACTGTCTCAGGTGATAACGACGTGTCTCAGGTGTTACAGATGTGTCTCAGACGTGTCTCAGGTGTTACAACGTGTTACGATGTCTTCAGGTGTTACAGCGTGTCTCAGGACGTGTTCAGTGATACAGAGTTTCAGACGTGTCTCAGGTGATACAAGACGTGTCTCGTGTTACAGACGTTTCGTAGACGTGTCTCAGGTGATAAGACGTTCTCGACGTGTCTCAGGTGTAAGCGTGTCTCAGGCGTTTAGACTGTTCAGTGTTACAGACGTTCTCAGGTGTAAGAACGTGTCTCAGGTGTACAGAGTTGTCTCAGACGTGTTACAGACGTGTCCCCAGGTGTTACAGACGTGTCTAGACGTGTTAGGTGTTACAGACGTGTCTAGACAGTGTTACAGACGTGTTCTCAGGTGATACAGACGTGTTGCAGGTGTTAAGAGTGTTCAGACGTGTCAGGTGATACAGACGTTTTACAAGACGTGTTTCAGGTGATACAGACGTGTCTCTAGCGTGTCCGGGTACGAGACGTGTTCTAGGTTTACAGACAGTGTCTCAGACGTGTCTCAGGTGATTAGAGACGTGTGTTTTCAGACGTGTCTCAGGTGATACAGGACGTTCAGACGTGTTTCAGGTGATACAGACGTGTTACAGAGCGTTTCAGACGGTTACAGGTGAACAGACGTGGTTAAGACGTGTCTCAGAGGTTCAGGTGATACAGCTGTCCTCAGACGTGTCTCAGGTGATACAGAACGTGTCTCAGGTGTTACAGACGTGTCTCAGGTGTTACAGACGGTGTTCTCAGACGTGTCTCAAGGTGATACAGACGTGTCCTAGCGGTCTCAAGGTGATAAGACGTGTCTCAGGTGTTACATGGACGGTGTCTCAACGTGTCTCAGGTGTTTACAGACGTGTTTACGAGACGTGTTCAGGTGTTACAGAACCCGCTGCTCAGCACGTGTTCAGGGATACAGACGTGTTCAAGCGTGTTTCCGGTGATAAGGACGTGTCCAGGTGATACAGACGTCTCAGGTGTTAAGCGAATGTCTCAGAACGTGTCTCAGGTGATACAGACGTGTCTCAGACGTGTTCAGACTGTCTAGGGTGTACATGACGGTGTCCAGACGTTCTCAGGTGATACAGAACGTGTCTCAGACGGTGTTCTCAGACGTTGTCTCAGGTATACAAAGACGTTCTCAGGTGATATCAGACGTGTCTCAGTGTTACAGGACGTGTCTCAGACATGTCTCAAGGTGATACAGAGCTGTTCAGACGGTGTCAGGTGTTAAGACGTGTCCTCAACGTGGGTTAAGACGTGGTCTCAGTGTTACAGACGTGTCTCAGGTGTTACACGACGTGTCTCACGTGTTAAGACGTGTCTCAGAACGTGTTAAGACGGTGTCTCGCGTGTTACAGACGTGTCTCAGACTGTGTCTCAGGTGTACGATGGACTGTCCAGGTGATACAAGACCGTGTGCTCATGACGTGCTCAGGTGTAAGACGTGTCTCAGACGTGTTAAGACGTGTCTGCAGGTGATAGCGACTGTCTCAGGTGTTAAGACCGTGTCCCTAGACGTGTAGGTGATAAAAGGACGTTGTTTACGAGACGTGTCTCAGGTGATACAGACGTGTTCAGGACGGTCTCAGGTGTTAGACGTGTCTCAGGTGTACAGACGTGTCTCAGCACGTGTCCAGGTTGTAACAGCCGTGTCGTCAGACGTGTCTCGTGATCAGGACGTTGTCTCAGGTGTTACAAGACGTGTCTAGGTGTTAGAGACGTGTCTCAGGTCGATACAGACGTGTCTCAGACGTGTCTCAGACGTGTCTGCAGGTGTTACATGACGTGTCTCAGGTGTTAAGAACGTGTCTCAGGTGTTACAGACGTGTCTCAGGTGGATACGACGTGTCCAGAACGTGATACAGAGTGTCTCAGGTGTTAGCTGATGTCGCTAAGGTGTTGAGAGTGGTCTCAGGTGATACAGACGTTCTCGGTGTTACAGACGTGTCTACAGTGTTAGGACGTGTCTCAGGTGGTACAGACGTGTCTCAGGTGTTAGAGACGTGTTCGTGATACAGGACGTGTCTAGGTGTTAAGACGTGTCCAGGTGATACAGACGTGTCTCAGGTGTTATCAGACGTGTCTAGGTGTTACAGGACTGTCTCAGCGTGTCACAGGTGATACAGATCGTTTACAGACTGTCTCGGTGATCGATGTCTCAGACGTGTTCAGGTGATACAGCGTGTCTCAGGACGTGTTCAGTGTTACGAGCGGTCTAGTGATACAGACGTTCTCAGGTGTTAGACGTGTTGGTGTTACAGACTGTGTCTTCAGTGTTACAGACGTGTCAAGGTGATACAGAGCACGTGTCTCAGTGTTACAGAGCGTGTCTCAGGGTTACAGAACGTGTCTCAGGTGTTACAGACGTGTCTCAGGTGGATACAGAGCGTGTCTCAGACGTGTTTACAGACGTGTCTCAGACGCGTCTCAGGTGTTACAGACGGTGTCTCAGGTGTTAGCATGACGTGGTCTCCAGGTGTAGAGACGTGTCTCAGGTGGATACAGACGTTCTAGGTGTTTACAAGACGTTCTGAGTGTCCCAGACGTGTCTCAGACGTGTTCAACGTGTCACAGACGTGTTTCAGCGGTCTCGACGTGTCAGACGTTCACAGACGTGCCTATCAACGTGTCACAGACGTGTCTCAGACTGTCGTCAGACGTGTCTCAGACGTGTCTCAGACGTGTCCTCAGACTGTCTCAGACGTGTCCAGACGTGTCAAGACGTGTCTCAGACGTTCTAGACGTGTCTCAGGTGGTTTACAGACGTGTCTCAGGACGTGTCTCAGACGTGTCTCAGACGTTGTCTCAGAGTGTCCACAGATCGTTGTTCTCAGACGTGTTCAGACGTGTCTCAGACGTGTTCAGACGTGTCACCAGACGTGTCAAGACGTTTCAGACGTGTCCAGACGTGTTCAGACTGTCACAGACTGTGTCTCAGATCGTGTTACAGACGTGTCTCAGAGGTCACAGACTGTCCAGACGTGTCTCAGAACGTGTCTCAGGACGTGTTCAGACGTGTTACAGACGTGTTATCAGAGTGTCTCAGACTGTGTCTTCAGACGTGTCAACAGAGTGTCTTCAGACGGTCACAGACTGTGTCAGACGTGTCTCGAGAGTGTCTCAGACGTGTCACAGACGTTCTAGACGTGTTACAGATCGTGTCCAACGTGTCACGGACGTGTCTCGACTGTCTCAGACGTGTCTCAGACTGTCTCAGACGTGTCTCAGACTGTTACTGAACGTGTCTCAACGTGTTCAGAGTGTTACAGACGTGTCTCGGTGTTACAAGACGTGTTCAGACGTGTCTCAACTGTCACAGTACGTGTCTCATGACTGTTACAGCGTGTCTCAGCCGTGTCTCAGACGTGTTAACAGACGTGTCTCAGATGCTTTACAGCGTGTCTCAACTGTGTCTAGACGTGTTACAGACGTGTACCTCAGGTGTTACAAGGAGTTCTCGAACGTGTCTCAGACGTGATCACCAGACGTGTCTCAGACGTGTTACAGACGTTGTCACAGACAGTGCTCAGCGTTACAGACGTGTTCTCAGACGTGTCCAGACGTGTACAGAACGTGTCTCAGCGTGTTCAGACGTTCACAGACTGTTCCTCAGACGTGTTACGCGTGTCTCAGACTGGTCTTCAGACGGTTACAGACGGTGTTCAGACGTGTTTACAGACGTGTCACAGAGTGTCTCAACTGTTACATGACGTGTTAGACGTGTCTCACGCGTGTTACAGACGGTCTCAGGTGTTTACAAGATCGTGTCAGAAAGTGTCTCGGTGTACAGAACGTGTCAGAACGTGTCGTCAGACGTGTTACAAGACTGTCTCAGGTGTTACAGACGTGTCACGACCGTGTCTCAAGGTGTAAGACGTGTCTCAGACGTGTCTCAAACGTGTTTAGACGTGCTCAGGTGTCTCAGACCGTGTCTGCAGCGTGGTCTCAGACGTGTTTACAGACGTGTCCAGGTTGTACAGCGTGTTCAGACGTGTTACAGGACGTGTTCAGGACGGTCAAGACGTGTTAGACTGTAAACGACGTTCTCAGACGTGTCACAGACGATGTCTCAGACGTGTCTCAGACGTGCTCTCAACGGTTACAGAAGTGTCATCAGACGTGTTCAGGTGATACAGACTGTCTCAGACGGTCTCAGACGTGTCACAGCGTGTCTCAGCGTGTTCAGACGTGGTTAGACGTGTCACAGGACGTGTCTCAGAAGTGTTACAGACGGTCGACGTGTCAGCAGACGTTCTCAGACGTGTCACAGACGTGTCTCAGACGTGTCTCAGAGTGTAAGACGTGTCCCGACGTGGTCTCAGACGTGTTCAGACTGTCACAGACGTGTGCTCAGACGTGTCACACGACGTGTTCAGACGTGTCACAGACGTGTCTCAGACGTGTTACAACGTGTCAAGACGTGTCTCAGGTGTTACAGACGTGTCTAGACGTGTCCAGACGGTCCAGAGTTTCAGACGTGTCTCAGAGTGTCACAGAGTGTCTCAGACGTGTCCAGGACGTGTCTCTAGATCGTGTCCAGACGTGTCTAACGTGTCTCAGCGTGTTCAGACGTGTCTCAACGTCGTCTCAGACGTGTCACAGACTGGTCGCAGACGTGTTACAGACGTGTTAAGCGTGTTACGAGACGTGTCTCAGGTGATACAGACGTGTCTCAGGTGATACAGACGTGTTCAGGTGTTCAGACGTGTCTCAGGTGATACAGACGGTCTCGGTGTCAGACCGGTTCTCAGGAGTGTTCAGACGTGTCTCAGACGTGTTAACAGACTGTGTCTCAGACGTGTTACAGACGTGTCTCAGACGTGTCTCAGACGTGTCTCAGACGTGTAGACGTGTCTTAGACGGTGTCAAAGACGTGTCAGACGTGTTACAGACGTGTCACACAGACGTGTCAGCAGACGTGTCTCAGACGTGTCTCAGACTGTCAATGACGTGTCTCAGACCTTTCTCAGTTCGTGTCAGACGTGTCTTCAGACGTGTTAGAGTGTCTCAGACGTGTCCTCAGGACGTGTCACAGAACGTGTCTCAGACAGTGCTCAAGAAAGTGTCACAGACGTGTCTTCAGACGTTGTCTCAGACCGGTTCACAGACGTGTCTCTAGACGGGGTTTTTTACAGACGTTCTCCAGACGTGTCCAGACGTGTCATCAGACGTGTCTCAGACTGTCTCAGACGTGTCTCAGACGTGTCTCAGACGTGTTGACAGACGTGTCTCAGACGTGTCTCAACGTGTCTCAGACGTGTTCAGACGGTTACAGAAAGTGTCTCAGACGTGTCATGACGTGTCCAGACGTGCTCGACGTTTTCCAGACGTGTTTACAGACGTGTCTCAGACGTGTCTCAAGACGTGTCTCAGACGTGTCTCAGACGTGTCACAGACGTGTCTCATAGTGTCTCGACGTTACAGACCGTTACAGACGTGTTCTCAGAGTGTCTCAGACGGTCTCAGACGTGTTACAGACGTGTCTTTCAGACTTATACAGACGTGTCTCAGACGTGGTTACAGACGTTCCTCAGACGTTTGTCTCGACGTGTCTCGACGTGTTCAGCGTGCTTCACAAGACGACGTGTCTCATGCGTGTTCGACGGGTGTTCTCAGACGTGCACAGACGGTCCAGACGTGTACAGACGTGTCTCAGACGGTCGACGTGTCTCAGGACGGGTCACAGACGTGTCCCTCAGACGGTGTCCAGACGTGTCTCAGACGTTCTCAGACTTGCTCAGACGTGTCTCAGACTGTTACAGACTGTTCAGACGTGTTAGACTGTGTCTCAGACGTGTCTCAGAGTGTTACGCGTGTCTCAGGTTTAAGACGTGTCTCGAGGTGATCACAGACGTGTCTCAGACGTGTTACAGGACGTGTCTCAGACGTGTTCCAGACGTTCTCAAGTGTACAGACGTTTCAGGTGTTAAGAGTTGTCTCAGGTTTCGACGTGTTCTAGGTGTTACAGACGGTCTCAGGTGTTTACGACGGTGTCTCAGGATAATGAGTGTCTAGACGTGTTAGGTTCTCAGAGTGTCTCAAGACGTGTCTCAGGTGTTACAGACGTTCCTTCAGGTGTTACAGACGATGTCTCAGCTGTTACAGACTTGTCTAGCTGTCTCAAGACGTGTTCTCAGGTGTTACGACGTGTCTCAGGTGTTACAGACGTGTCTCTGGTGGGTTAAGACGTTCTCAGGGTGTTACAGACCGCTGTCTCAGGGTGATACAGACGTGTCTCAGCGTGTTAGACGTGTCTCAGGTGTTACGACGTGTCTCAGGTGTTCAGCGGTCTCAGGTGTTACAAGACGTGTCTCAGGTGATACCAGACGTGTTCAGACGTGTTTACAGACGTGTCATCGACGCGTCTTCAGGTGTTCTAAGAGTGTCTCAGGTGTTACAGACGGTCTCAGTGTGTTACAGAGTGTCTAGTGTTACAGGACGTTCTCAGGTGTACGACGGTGTCTAGTGTTATACTGACGTGTCTCAGGTTCACAGACGTGCGTTAAATGGGGTTGGAAGACTCAGGTTCACCTTGTGGCTGGCTGGATGATACTGCTCAACTGGTTGGGCAGGAGCATACTTCTCGATAGATGTCTGAACGCCTGGTCGCTGAGCTCCGATCATGTAACCCGGCTTTCATAAAATGTGTGCACATGCAGAAAGGACCAGGAGTATAACCCTTTAAACATGCAGAAAGGACAGGAGATAAACCTTTAAACCTAATAGAAGAGGCAGGAATAACCACTTTAAACCTAATAGAGAGGACCAGGAGATAAACCCTTATTAAACGTAGAGAGGACCAGGAGATAACCTAGACTATAGAAGAAAGGACGCAGGAGATAACCCTTTAAACTAAGAGAAGGACCAGGAATTAAACCTTTACAGCAGAAGAAGGCCAGGAAGAATACCTTTAAACCTATATGAGAAGGACCCAGGAGATAAACCTTTAACCTATAGAGAAGAGCAGAGTAACCCTTTAAACCTGTGAGAAGGACCAGGAGAATAACCTTTAAACCTATAGAGAAGGACCAGAGATAAAACCTTTAACCTTACGAAGAAGGACAGGAGAAAACTTTAAACTATAGAGAAGACAGGATTAAACCTTTAAAGACAATGCAGAGAAGGACAGGAGATAATACCTTTAAACCTATAGAGCAGGACAGGAGATAACCCTTAAACGCTATAGAGAGGAACAGGGAATAAACCTTTAAACATCAGAGAGGACCAGGAGATAAACCCTTAACCTAAATAGAGAAGGACAGGAGAAAACCTTTAACTATAGAATAGGACCAGGAAGATAAACCCTTTACCTATGAGAGGACCAGGAGATAAAAACCTTTAAACATGCAGAGAAGGACGGAGATAACTCACCTTTAAACCTATAGAGAAGCCAGGAGATAGACCTTAAATCATGAGAACGGACCAGGAGATAAACTTAACTATAAGAAGGACAGGAGATAAACCTTTAAACTGTAGAGAAGGAACAGGAAACTTTAAACCTTAAGAAGGACCAGGATGAAACCTTTCACCTGTAGAGAAGGACCAGGAATAAACCCTTTAAAACCTATAGAGAAGACCAGAGATAAACCTTTACCTATAGAGAAGGACAGGGGATAAACCTTTACATGGCAGAGAAGGACAGGAGATAAACCTTTAAATCATCAAGAGACAGAGATAAACCTTTAAAACTCTGTAGAGAAGGAACCAGGAGGATAAACCCTTAAACATGCCGAGAAGGACCAGGAATACCTTTTAAACCTATGAGAAGGACAGAAACCCTTAAACTGTAAGAAGGACCAGGGAGATAACCCTTTAAAACCGTAGAGAAGGACCAGGAGATAGACCTTTAAACCTGTAGAGAAGACAGGAGATAACCCTTTAAACTCTGAGAAGGACGCGGAGATAACCTTAACTATAGAGAAATGACAGAGAAACCTTTAAACCTATAGAGAAGACAGGAGATACCTTTAAACTTATAGAAGGACGCAGGAGAATAACCTTTAACCTTAGAGAACGAGGAGCAGGAGATAACACTTAATACGTATACGAGAAGGACCAGGATAAACCCTTTAAACTATAGAGAAGACCAGGAGATAAACTTGAAACGCAGAGAAGGACAGGAGATAACCTTTAAACATAGAGTTTGTGACCGCTGAGGATGTATAGTCAGCAGATAGGTGTTGATGTTGTTGAGCAATTCGTCGATGAAAGGATACTTTTCTCCGAATTGGACTGATAAAATGGCGTCTGCATTTCTGAGCAAATTTGATGAAAGTGTCGGCACGCGAATGTCTGGACGCTTCGCGTGAGTCTCCTGAAGGAAAGAATCAAACGGCAGATTACTTTACAACTTCTATCCAAGATGCAGGACTAAAAACAGCTTCGGACAGAGTTTAAAGAGCTAGCTCCACACAACACAAATATGTTTAATAACATTTAAAGTGACTTGTTGATGGAGCTGTGTTGGTGATGGAATGTGTTGATTTTTTCTTTAATGTTGTTGCCACGCTTAGTGATGTTTGTATTTTTCGTGACCGTCTGCATGAACTCAAAGAGCTTTTTGACGCACCGCTCAGGAATTTCAGTGCGCTCTGAGGAAGCGCGATACAGCGCTAGATGTTATCAGTTTGGAGGCGATGATGGCCTTGTTGTCTTCCCCTTTTCTGCTCGCACAGCCACAGGTCTGGAGAAACATACGGTCAGCATGTTTAGCTTCTCAGAGCTAGTAGTGGTGGAGCAGTGGTTCTGCTTGTACGTCAGATGTGCGTTTGGATGCTTTCCTTGATGACAGCTGACCAACAGTGGAAACCTCTGTCTTCGTCCTCCTCGCTGCATTGGTCTGCTGATGGAGCGATGGCCCAGCACAGAGTGTTAGTCTTCCAGTCCACTCGTGCGTTCACGCTGTTATGAGCTTCTCCGCATGGATGGCTCAGGTGTCGGCGTAGTCCAGTGGAAGTAGGTACCACGGAACTGAGGAGTATAACCGTTAAACTGAGTAACAGAGAGTAACCGTTACAACTGGAGTTAAACAAGGTAGTACACCGTACATCTGAGTTAAACAGAGGAGTACTGTTACAACTGAGTAAACAAGAGGAGTAACGTTAACTGAGTAAACAGAGTAGTAACGCGTTCACTGAGTAAACAGGAGAGTACCGTAAAACTGAAGTAAACAGAGGAGTAATCCGTTACACTGAGTAAGAGGAGTAACGTTAACGAGTAAACAGAGGAGTAACCGGTTACACTGAGTAACAGGAGTACCGTTACACTGGAGTAAGCAGAGTTAGTGAACCGTTAACTGAGTAAAAACAGAGGCAGTACCGTTACAGACACGTGAGATTAACAAGGAGGAAGTAGACGTTAAACTGAGTAAACAGAGGATTAACGTTACACTGAGTAAACGAGAGTAATCTGTTACACTGTAAACAGAGGATAACTGTACACTGAGTACAAGGAGTTAACCGTTACAACAACTGAGTTAAAAGAGGAGTACGTTAGCACTGATAAACAAGCGGAGTAGCGTTACACTGAGTAAACAGAGGAGTAAGCGTTACACTGAGTAACAGAGGATAACAGTTACACTGAGTAAACAGAGGGTAACCGTTACACTGAGTAAACAGAGGAGTAACCGTTAAAGACTGAGTAACAGAGGAGTAACTGTTAACTGAGTAACAGAGGAGTAACCGTTCATGAAGTAAACAGAGGAGTAACTGTTCACACTGAGTAACAGAGGAGTAACGTTACAGCTGAGAATACAGAGAGTACCGTAACTGAGTAAACAGACAAGGAGTAACCGTTACACGGAGTAAACAGAGAGTCACCGTTACCGAGTAAACAGAGGAGTAACTGTTACAAAGCTGAGTAAACAGAGAGTAAGAGCGTTACAGTGAGTAACAGAGAGTAAACCGTTACACTGAGAAACAGAGGAGTAACCGTACACTGAGTAACCAGAGGAGTAACGTTTACCTTGAGTAATACAGAGGTAAGCGTTCAACCTGAAGTAAACAGAGGAGTAACGTTACAACTGAGTAAACAGAGGAGTAACCGTTACACTGAGTAAACAGAGGAGTAACTGTTACACGAGTAAACAGAGGAGTAACCGTATACACTAGAGTAACAGAGGAGTAAACTGTTAACACTGAGTAAACGAGGAGCTAACTGTTACACTGAGTAAACAGAGGAGTAACCTTACACTGAGTAACAGAGAGTACTGTTCACTGAGGTAAACAGAGAAGTAACTGTTACACTGAGTAAACAGAGGAGTAACTGTACACTGAGTAAAAAGAGGAGTACCGTTCACTGGAGTAAACAGAGGAGTAAGGCGTACACTGAGTGTAAACAGAGGAGTAACTGCTTACACTGAGTAAAGAGGAGTAAGCGTATACACTGAGTAAACAGGGAGTAACCGGTTACACTGAGTAAACAGAGGAGTAACGTTACACTGAGTAACAGAGGAGTAAACGTTACACTGAGTAAACAGAGGAGTAACTGGTTACACTGGAGGTAAACAGAGGAGTAACCTTACACTGAGTAAACAGAGGAGTAACTGTTACACTGAGTAAACAGAGGAAGTAACTGTTACACTGAGTAAAACAGAGGAGTAACTGTTACACTGAAGTAAACAGAGGAGTAACTGTTTTACACTGAGTAAACAGAGGAGAACTGTTTACACTGGAAACAGAGAAGTAACCGTTACACTTTGAGTAAACAGAGGGTAACGTTACACTGCAGTAAAACAGAGGGTAACCGTTACACTGAGTAAACAGAGGAGTAACCGTTACACTGAGTAAACAGAGGGTAACCGTACACGAGTAAACAGAGGAGTAACCGTTACACTGAGTAAACAGAGGAGTAACTGTACACTGGAAACAGAGGAGTAACCGTTACACTGAGTAAACAGAGGGAGTAACTGTTACACTGAGTTAAACAGAGGAGTAACTGTTACACTGGAGTAAACAGAGGATTTAACCGTTACACTGAGTAAACAGAGGATAACTGTTACACTGGAAACAGAGGAGTTAACCGTTACACTGAGTAAACAGAGGGAACCGTTACACTGAGTAAACAGAGAGTTAACCGTTACACTGAGAAAACAGAGGAGTAACTGGTACACTGGAAACAGAGGAGTAACCGTTACACTGATAAACAGAGGCAGTAACTGTTACACTGAGTAAACAGAGAGTAACTGTGTACACGAGTAAACAGAGAGTACCGTTACACTAGTAAACAGAGGAGTTAACTGTTACACTGGAAACAGAGGAGAACCGTTACACTGAGTAAACAGAGAGTAACCGTTACACTGAGTAAACAGAGGAGTAACTGTTACACTGGAAACAGAGGAGGTAACCGTTACACGAGTAAACAGAGGAGTACTGTTACACTGAGTAAACAGGGAGTAACTTTACACGAGTAAAAGAGGAGTAACTGTTACACTGGTAACGAGGAGTAACCGTTACACTGAGTAAACAGAGGAGTAACGTTACACTGAGTAAACAGAGGGAGAGACCGTTACACTGAGTAAACAGAGGAGTAACTGTACATCTGAGTAAACAAGGAGAACTGTTCACTGATAAACAGAGGAAGTAACTGTTACACTGATAAACAGAGGAGTAACCGTTACACTGGAAACAGAGGAGTAACCGTTACACTGATAAACCAGAGGTAACCGTTTACACTGGAAACAGAGGAGTAACTGTTACCCACTGAGTAAACAGAGGAGTTAACTGTTACACCTGAGTAAACAGAGGAGTAACCGTTACACTGAGGTAAACAGAGGAGTAACGTTACACTGGAAACAAGAGGAGTTAACTGTTACAGCTGAGTAAACAGAGGAGTAACTGTTACACTGAGTAAACAGAGGAGTTAACCGTTACATGAGTAAACAGAGGAGTAACTTACACTGAGTAAACAGAGGAGTAACCGTTACACTGAGTTAACAGAGAAGTAACTGTTACACTTGAGAAAACAGAGGAGTAACCTTACACTGAGTGAAAATTAGGAGTAACTGTTACACGGAGTAAACAAGAGGATAACCGTACACTGAAGTAACGAGTAGGAACTGTTAACTGAGTAAACAGAGAAGTAACTGTTAACACTGAGTAAACAGAGGAGTACCGTTTACACTGAGTTAAACAGAGAGTAACCGTTACACTGAGTAAAACAGAGGGTAACTGTTACACTGAGTAAACAGAGGAGTACCGTTACACTGAGTAACAGAGGAGTAACTGTACACTGAGTAAAACAGAGGAGTAAACTGTTACACTGAGTAAAACAGAGAAGTAAACTGTTACACTGAGTAAACAGAGGAGTAACTGTTACACTGAGTAACAGAGGAGTAAACCGTTACACTGAGTAAAAAGCAGAAGTAACTTTACACTGAGTAAACCAGAGAATAACTGTTACACTGAGTTAAACAGAGGAGTAAAACCGTTACACTGAGTAAACAGAGAGTAACCGTTACACTGAGTAAAACAGAGGGTAACTGTTACACTGAGTAAACAGAGGAGTAACCGTTACACTGTCAGTCAAACAGAGAAGTAACTGTTACACTGAGTTAAACAGAGAGTTACTGTTACAGAGTAAAACAGAGGAGTAACCTTACCTGAGTAAAACAGAGGATAAACTGTTACACTGTAAACAGGAGAAGTAAACTGTTACACTGAGTAAACAGAGAGTAACTGTTACACTTGAGTAAACAGAAGGAGTAACTGTTACACTGAGTAAACCAGAGGAGTAACGTTACACTGAGTAAACAGAGAGAACCGTTACACTGAGTAAACAGAGGAGTAACTGTTTACACTGAAGTAAACAGAGAGTAACTTTACACTGAGTAAACAGAGGAGTACGCTTACACTGAGTAAACAGAGGAGTAACTGTACACTGAGTAAACAGAGGAGTAACTGTACACTGAGTAAACAGAGGAGTAAACGTTACACTGAGTAAACAGAGAAGTAACGTTACACTGAGTAAACAGAGAAGTAACCGTTACACTTGAGTAAACAGAGGAGTAACCGTACACTTGAGTAAACAGAGGGGAGTAACGCTTACACTGAGTAACAGAGGAGTAAACTGTTACACTGAAGTAAACAGAGGAGTAACTGTTATCACTGGAAACAGAGGAGTAACCGTTACACTGAGTAAACAGAGGGAGTAAGCTGTTACACTGAGTAAACAGAGGAGTAACTGTTACCACTGAGTAAACATAGGAGTAACCGTTACACTGAGTAAACAGAGGATAATGTTACACTGAGTAAACAGAGGCGAGTTAACTGTTACACTGAGTACAGAGGAGTAACTGTACACTGAGTAAACAGAAGGAGTAACTGTTACACGAGTTAAACAGAGGAGTCAATTTACACTGAGTAACAGAGGATAAACCGTTACACTGAGTAAACAGAGAGTAACTGTTACACTGGGAACAGAGGAGTAACCTTACATGAGTAAACAGAGGAGTAACTGATACACTGGAAACAGAGGAGTAAGACCGTTACCTGAGTAACAGAAGAAGTAACTGTTACACTGAGTAAACAGAGGAGTAACTGTTTACACTGGAAAAACAGAGGAGTAACTGCTTACACTGAGTAAACAGAGGGTAAACTGTTACACTGGAAACAGAGGGAGTAACTGTTACAACTGAGTAAACAGAGAGTAAACTGTTACACTTGGAAACAGAGGAGTTAAACTGTTTACATGAGTAAACAGAGGAGTAACCGTTACACTGAGTAAACAGAGGAGTAACTGTTACACTGGAAAACAGAGGAGTAATGTTACACTGAGTAAAACAGAGGAGTAAAACCGTTAACACTGAGTAAACAGAGAGTAACTGTTACACTGAGTAAACAGAGAGTAACGTTACACTGAGTTAAACAGAGGAGTAACCGTTACACTGAGTAAACAGAGAGTAACTGTTACACTGAGTAAACAAGGAAAACCGTTACACTGAGTAAACAGAGAGTAACTGTTTACACCTGAGTAAACAGAGATAACCGTTACACTGAGTAAACAGAGGAGTAACCCTTTACACTGAGTAACAGAGGAGTTAACTGTTACACTGAGTAAACAGAGGAGTAACCGTTACACTGCAGTAAAACAGAGGAGTAACTGTTACACTGACGTAAACAGAGAGTAACCGTTCCACTGAGTAAACAGAGGAGTAAACCTTACACTGAGTAAACAGAGGAGTAACTGTTTACACTGGAAACAGAGAGTAACCGTTACACTGAGTAAACAGGGAGTAACGTTACACTGAGTTAACAGGAGGAGTACTGTTACACTGAGTAACAGAGAGTAACCGTTACACTGAGTAAACAGAGGAGTATACCGTCTAGCACTGAGTACAACAGAGGAGTAACGTTACATCTGAGGTAAACAGAGGAGCTAAAACTGTTACACTGAGTAAACAGAGCAGTTAACTGTTACATCTGAGTTAAGACCAGAGGAGTAACCGTTTACACTGAGTAAATCAGAGGAGTAACTTGTTACACCTGAGTTAAACAGAGGAGGTAACCGTTACAGGCTGAGAAACAAGTGGAGTACACGCGTTACACTGAGTAAACAGAAGAGTAACTGTTACACTGAAGTAAACAAGAGTAACCGTTACACTGAGTCTGAGGAGTAACGTTGACACTGAGTAAACAGAGTTGAGTATAACCGTTACACTGAGTAAACAAGAGGAGTAACTTGTTAGCACTGAGTAAACAGAGGAGTAACTGTTACATGACTGAGTAACAGAGGAAGTAACCGTTTACAACTGAGTAACAGAGGAGTAACGCGTTACACTGAGTTAAACAGAAGGAGTAACTGTTTACACTGAGTAAACAGAGGAGTAACTGTTACACAACTGAGTAAACAGAGGAGTAACCGTTACACTGAGTAAACAGAGGAGTAACTGTTTACTCTGAGTAAACAGCAAGGAGTTAACTGTTTACACTGAAGTAAAAGAGGAGTAAACCGTTTAACACTGAGTAAAACCAGAGGAGTAACTGTTTTACCTGAGTAAACGAGGAGTAAACCGTTAATCTGATGTAAACAGCAGGAGTAACGTTACCTGAGTAAACAGAGGAGACTGTTACAACTGGTAAAACAGAAGCGAGTAACCGTTACACTGAGTAAGACAGAGAGTAACGCGTTACATCTGAGTACAGAGAGGAGTAACCGTTACACTGAGTAAACAAGAGGAGTAACCGTACAACTGAGTAAACAGGGAGTCAAACCGTTACACTGAGTAACACAGAGGAGGTAACTGTTACAAAAAAAACAACTGAGTAAACAGAGGACGTAACCGCTTACAACTGAGTTAAACAGAGGAGTAAGCGTTACACTGAGTAAACAGAGAGTAACCGTTTACACTGAAGTAACAGAGGAGTACCGTTACAACTGAGTTAAACAGAGGAGTACCGTTACCTGAGTAAAAACAGAGGAGTAACCGTTACACAAAACATGATTTCTGAGTAAACAGACGGGTAACCGTTCACTGAGTAAACAGAGAGTACTGTTACATACTGAGTATAAGCAGTAGGAGTAACTGTTACACACTGAGGTAAACAGAGTAGTAACCGTTACAAAACTGAGTAAACAAAGGAGTTAACCGTTACACTGAGTAACCAGAGGAGTAACCGTTAACACTGAGTAAACACGAGGAGTAACGCGTTACACTGAGTAACAGAGTAGTAACCGTTACATCTGAGTAAACAGGAGGAGTACGTTACAACTGAGTAAACGAGGGAAAGTAAACCGTTACTGAGTAACAGAGGAGTAACGCGTTACAACTGAGTAAACAGAGGAGTACGTTACAAACTGAGTAAACAGAGTAGTAACCGTTTACAAGCTGAGTAAAACAGAGTAGTAACCGTTACACTGAGGTAAACAGAGGAGTAAACCGTTACAAAACTGAGTAAACAGAGGAGTAACCGTTTAACACAACTGAGTGAAACAGAGGGAGTAACCGTTACACTGAGTAAAACAGAGGAGTACTGTTACATCCTGATAAAACAGAGGAGTAACTGTTACAAACTGAGTAAACAGAGGAGTAACGCGTTAACTGGTAACAGAGGAGTACTGTTACATTTCTGAGTAAACAGAGGAGTAATCTGTTTACAACTGAGTAAACAAGAGGAGTATACCGTTACAAACTGAGTAAACAGAGGAGTAATTTGTTACACCAAACTGAGTAAAACAGAGAAAGTAACCTGGTTACAATGAGTAAACAGAGATAGTAACTGCTTACACTGGTAAACAGCAGAGGAGTAACTGTTTACACTGGAAACGAGGAGTAAACTGTTACACTGAGTAAACAGAAGGAGTTAATGTTACAAACTGAGTAAACAGAGGAGTAACCGGTTACACTGAGTAAACAGAGAGTAACCAGTTACAAAAAAACTGAAGTAAACAGAGGAGTAACTGTTACACTGGAAACAAGAGGAGTAACTGTTACAACTGAGTAAACAGAGGAAGTAAACTGTTAAAACTTGAGTAAACAGAGGATTACCGTTACAACAACTGATAAACAGAGAGGTAACCGTTACAACTGAGTAAAACAGAGGAGTAACCTGTTACACTGGAAACAGAGGGATAACCGTTACACTGAGTAAACAGGAGGAGTAAACTGTTACACCTGAGTAAAAACAGAGGAAGTAAGAGGAGTACCCGTTACAAACTGAGTAAACACAGAGGAGTAACCACCGTTTAACACTGAGTAAACCAGAGGAGTAACCGTTACGACTTGAGTAAAAACAGAAGGAGTACTGTTACACTGAGTAAACAGGAAGTAACTGTTAAACAAAGAACAAACATACTACTGAGTATACACAGAGGAGTAACCGTTACACTGGAAAACAGAGGAGTAACCGTTACACTGGTAACAGAGGGAGTAAACCGTTAACTGAGTAAAACAGAGGAGTACTGTTACAACTGAGTAAAAGAGGAGTAACTGTTTACACTGAGTAAACAGAGAAGTAAACTGTTACACTGAGTAAACAGAGGAGTAAACTGTTACACTGAGTAAACAGAGAGTAACTGTTACACTGAGTAAACAGAGAAGTAAACTGTTTTACACTGATGTAAACGGAGGAGTAACTGTTACACGAGTAAACAGAGGAGGTTAACTGTTACACTGAGTTAAAACAGAGAAGTAACTGTTACACTTGAGTAAACAGAGGAGTAAAACCGTTTACACTGAGTAAACAGAGGAGTAACCGTTACACTGAGTAAACATTAGGAGTAAAACTGTTTACCAATGAAGTAAACAGAGGGTAACTGTTACACTGAGTAACAGAGAAGTAACCGTTACACTGAGATAAACAGAGGATAACTTGTTACACTTGAGTAAAACAAGGGGTAACCGTTTACAACTGAGTAAACAGAGGAGTAACTGTTACACTGGAGTAAACAGAGGAGTAGTAAACCGTTAACTGAGTAAACAGAGGAGTAACTGTTTACACTGAGTAAACAGAGGATAACTGTTACCACTGAGTAACCACAGGGAGTAAACCGTTTAACAACTGAGTAAACAGAGAGAAGTAACCGTTACACTGGAGGAGAGTAAACAGAGGAGTAACCGTTACACTGAGTAAACAGAGGATAACCGTACTACACTGAGGAGAGTAAACAGAGGAGTAACCGTTACACTGACGTAAACTAGTGATGGACGATCACGTAAACTCACGTACGCATGCACCTCGATATGTCAAAGTCACGGGAAACGATTACGTCACGATACGATATCAAAAAAAAGAAAAAAAAATTATTACTGTATAAATAACCAACTTGTTTATTTTTGTTTCAGTTGCACACAGGGGAAACCAAACAAAGAACCACTCCCTTAGTGCTGCTCTAACCTTAGGTAAGTTATCTCAGGACTGGTTCTTCTCAAAAAAAAACATATCAACATGTTCTGGATGTAATCTAGTGATCTTTGAGCAGACCACAATGTCTCCATTCTCTCACCTTTGGTCCCTGACCCACAGTTTGGGAACCGCGATTTTTAAAAACTAACTAAAACCTGCACATGACGGTCTTTTACTACTGAGAATTAGCCTGTGAGTAGCCCAATTAGTTTTAGACTGTGCACATGTAAAACGAACCAGAGTTACTATAAAGTAAACTTGTGCTCATGAAGGAACCGTGTGGATTCAACTTCCTCTTTGACCACGTTAGAACGACTTTACTCTTCGTCTATTCACCCAAACTACTGTCCTGATCTCCGCTAAGACAATAAAGACGAGAATGAGTAAAAGCTTGCCTTAAAAAAGTGGAGTTACAAGTGGGCAAAAAAATCCGAGGCACTCTGATAAACAATAAAAGTCCTTTATTGGAGAGGGACACGCCCAACGCGTTTTCAACCACCAAACTGGGTTCTTTCTTTCAGAGCAATTCGATTGCTCTGAAGCAGTCGCGCCTCAGGAGTGCATGGGGGGAGAAGGCGGGTAGGTCTGTCCCTCGTCCACTTCAGCAGACTGCTGAAGCCGGGGTGTTGTGTTTTATGTGCCAAAGTAGGAGGGAGTTGTGAGTGAGCGCATGTCATTAGAGCCTGTCCCCGTAACAACGCGTGATTAATAAATGAAAAAACACCGTAGTTGACTGAGATGCGGGGCCCTTACGGCTCTGAAGGGGGCCCTTTACGGCTGAGGGGGCCCTTACGGCTGCGGGGGCCCTTTACGGCTGCGGGGGCCCTTACGGCTGCGGGGGCCCTACGGCACCTTGCGTATTTTGCGTATAAGAAAAACCGGCTTCTGGTTTGGGGGCAAGGCAGTTGTGCTAATGCTAATATTTGTAGCTCGCTGTAGTCTTGCAGTGTGTTGTTGCAACACGCGCTTGACCTTGTGACTTGACGTGACGACGCATGCACCATTCCCCGGATATATATATTTTTTTAATTTTAATAATAATAATAATAATAATATATATCACCGAACTTGTATATCGCTTTGACCACATCAAAGGACGCTTTACATGAAAAAAATTTAAAAAATAATTTGAAAAAAAAATCCATTTTTTTCTAACTTGATTGCGTTTGTCACTTTGTATTGCGTTATTTCGTTCCATCCCTAGAGTAAACAGAGAGTAACCGTACACGAGGAGGGTTAAAACAGAGGGAAGTAGCTACCGTTACACTTGAGGAGAGCTAAACAGGGAGTAACCGTTACACTGAGGAGAGTAAACAGAGGCAGTACCGTTACACTGAGGAGGGTAAACAGAGGAGAACCGTTACACTTGAGGAGAGTAAACAGAGGAGTAACCGTTACACTGAGTTAAACAAGAGGAGTAACCGTTACACTGAGGAGAGTAACAGAAGAGTAACCGTTACACTTGAGGAGAGTAAAACAGAGGAGATACCGTTACACTGAGTGAGAGTAAACAGGAGGAGTAACGTTTACACTGAGTAAAAACAGAGGAGTAACCGTTACACTGAGTAAACAGAGGAGTAACCGTTACACTGAGGAGAGTAAACAGAGGAGTAACCGTTACATGGTAAACAGAGGAGTAAACCGTTACACTTGAGGGGAGAGTAAACAGAGAGTAACCGTTACACTGGGAGGGTAAAACAGAGGAGTAACGTTACCATGAGGAGGGTAAACAGAGCGAGTAACCGTACACTTGAGGGAGAGTAAACAGAGGAGTAACGTTACACTGAGTAAACAGAGGAGTAACCGTACACTGAGTAAACAGAGGAGTAACCGTTACACTGAGTAAAACAGAGGAGTTAACCGTTACACTGCAAGTAAAACAGAGGAGTAACCGTTACACTGACGTAAACAGAGAGTAACCGTTACACTGAGTAAACAGAGGAGTAAACGTTACACTTGAGGAGGAGCTATGCTTTAGCATGGCTTAACAACAACACAGCCAAGAAAAGTGGTTAAAGCTACATCCCTTTCATTCTTCCCAGTGTCTCCCTCATGTTCTTGTAGAGGTGATGGAGTCCGTGTCCTCATGAACTCCCGCACGACCTTCTCCCTGATCGTTTCTCCACGACCAGAACCTCCTCAGGCTTCGCATCCGACTGACCATCAGCAGACGCACCTGAACAACACGGGAGAACCACGTCAGTAAGCAAGTCAGTAAACCCCTATGAAGCTCCTCCATCAGCCCCATGAGCTCCTCCATTCAGCCCCATGCAGCTCTTCCATCGCCCCTGAGCACCCCCATCAGCCCCATGAGCACCTCCATCAGCCCATGAGCTCCTCCATCAGCCCCATGAGCTCCTCATCAGCCCCATGAGCTCCTCCATCAGCCCCATGAGCTCTTTCCATTCCATCCCATTGAAGCTCCTCCATCAGCCCCATTGAGCTCTTCCATCAGCCCCATTGAGCTCTTCCATCAGCCCCATGAGCTCCTCCATCAGCCCCATGAGCTCCTCCATCAGCCAAAACATGAGCTCCTCATTCAGCCCCATGATGCTCTTCCATCAGCCCCATGAGCTCTTCCATCATCCCCATGCAGCTCCTCCATCAGCCCCATGAGCTCCTCCATAAGCCCCATGGCTCCTCCATCAGCCCCATTGAGCTCCTCCATCAGCCCCATGAGGCTCCCTCCATCAGCCCCTGACTCCTCCTCAGCCCCATGAGCTCCTCCATCAGCCCATGAGCACCCCCATCAGCCCCATGAGCTCCTCCATCAGGCCCCATGAGCTCCTCCATCAGCCCCATGAGTTCCTCCATCAAGCCCTATGAGCACCTCATCAGGGCCCATTGAGCCACCTCCATCAGCCCCATGAGCTCCTTCCAATCAGCCCCATGAGCTCCACCATTCAGCCCCATGAGCTCTCCATCAGCCCCTCTGTGACGTTGACTGTAGAGGGCCAGTAGAGCAGTAGGGGACAGTAGGGGGCAGTAGAGGGCAGTTAGGGGACAGTAGAGGGCAGTATGGGACAGTAGGGGACAGTAGGACAGTAGGAGGGCAGTAGGCGACAAGTAGGGGACAGTAGAGGTGCAGTAGGGACCAGTATGAGGGCAGTAGGGGACAGTAGGGACAGTTAGGGACAGTAGAGGACAGTAGAGGGACAGTAGGGCAGTAGGGGACAGTAGAGGGCAGTAGGCGGCAGTAGAGGACAGTAGGGGACGTAGAGGCAGTAGGGACAGTAGAGGCAGTATCGGGCGACAGTAGGGACAGTAGGAGGCAGAGAGGAACAGTAGAGGGCAGTAAGGACAGTAGAGGGCAGTAGGGGACAGTAGAGCATAGAGGACAGTAGAGGGCAGCTAGAGGACAGTAGAGGGCAGTAGGGGCATAAGAGGGCAGTACGGGGGCAGTAGAGGGCAGAGAGGACAGTTAGGGGCAGTAGGGCGACAGTAGGGCAGTAGGGACAGTAGAGGGCAGTAGGGACAGTAGCGGTGGCAGTACGAGGACAGTAGGGGCAGTAGGGGGACAGTAGAGTGGCAGTTTAGGGGACAGTACGAGGGCAGTAGGGGACAGTAGGGGACAGTAGGGACAGAAGGGGACAGTAGAGGGCAGTAGAGAAAGTAGAGGGCAGTAGGAGGGCAGTAGGGGGCATAGTAGAAGACAGTAGGGGGTACAGTAGGGGAAGTAGAGGGGCCAGTAGGGGGACAGTAGAGGGCAGTTAGAGGCAGTAGAGGCAGAGGGGACAGTAGAGGCGCAGTTACGGGGACAGTAGGGGGCAGTAGAGGACAGTAGAGGCAGTGGGGCAGTAGAGGAGAGGCAGTAGGGCAGTAGAGGGCAGTAGAGGGCAGTAGGGGACAGTAAGGGGCAGTAGGGACAGGTAGAGGGCAGTAGGGGCCAGTAGAGGGACAGTAGAGGGCAGTAGGGGGCAGTAGAGGCCAGTAGAGGGCAGTTAGGGCAGTAGAGGGCTAGTAGGGGACAGTTAGGGGCAGTTAGAGGGGCAGTAGAGGGCAGGTAGGGGCAGTAGAGGGCAGTAGGAGGGCAGTAGGCAGTTACGAGGACAGTAGCGGGGCAGTATGGACAGTAGAGGGCAGTAGGGGACAGTAGAGGACAGTATAGAGGCAGTACGGGCAGTAGAGGACAGTAGAGGGCAGTTAGGGGCAGTAGGGGGCAGTAGAGGGACAGTAGGAGGGCAGTAGGGGGCAGTAGAGGGACAGGTAGGGCATAGTAGGGGCAGTAGAGGGCAGTGGGGCAGTAGGGGACAGTAGGGGGACAGTAGAGGGCAGTAGGGGGACAGTAGGGACTAGAGGGCAGTTAGGGCAGTTAGAGCAGTTAGGGGGCAGTAGGGGACAGTTAGGGACAGTAGAGGGCAGTAGGGGACAGTTAGAGGACAGTAGAGGGCAGGTAGGGGCAGAGAGGACAGTATGAGGGCAGTTAGGTGCAGTAGAGGGCAGTAGGCAGTAGGGAGGCAGTAGAGGGCAGTAGGGGACAGTAGAGGGCAGTAGGGGACAGTAGAGGCAGTAAGGACAGTAGAGGGCAGTAGGGGGCAGTAGGAGCAAGTTACGAGGACAGTAGAGGGCAGTAGGGCAGTAGAGGGCAGTAGGGCAGTAGGGGCAGTAGGGCAGTAGAGGACAGTAGAGGGCAGTTAGGGGCAGTAGAGGGGCAGGTAGGACAGTAGAGGGCAGGTAGGGGGCAGTAGGGGGCGTTAGAGGACAGTCATTTTACGAGGGCAGTAGGGGCAGTAGAGACAGTAGGAGGGCAGTTAGGGGGCAGTAGAGGGCAGTAGGGGGCAGTAAGGGGCAGTAGGGGACAGTAGGCGGCAGTTAGAGGACAGAGAGGCAGTAGGGCAGTAGAGGGCAGTAGGGACATAGAGGCGTAGGGCAGTTAGAGGGCAGTAGGGCGCGAGTTAGGGGGCGGATAGAGGGCAGCTAGGGGGCAGTTAGAGGGCAGTAGGGGACAGTAGGGGCAGTAAGGGGACAGTAGAGGGCAGTAGGACAGTAGAGGGCAGTAGGGACAAGTTAGAGTGGCAGTAGGGGCAGTAGGGACAGTAGAGGGCAGTAGGGACAGTAGAGGCAGGTATGGGGCAGTAGAGGACAGGTAGGGGGCATTAGGGGACAGTATGAGGGCAGTAGGGGACAGTAGGAGGGCGTAGGCGACAGTAGAGGGCAGTAGGGACGTTAGGGACAGTAGTGACAGTAGGGGACAGTAGGGGACAGTAGGGGACAGTAGGGGACAGCTAAAAGGAGGGGCAGTAGGGGAACAATAGGGACCAGTAGGGGACAGTTAGGAGCAGTAGGGGACAGTAGAGCGGCGTAGGGCGACAGTAGGTGGAGTAGAGCAGGTAGGGGCAGTAGGGGGCAGTAAGCAGGACGTAGGGGCAGTAGGGGACAGTAGAGGGCAGTAGGGGACAGTAGAGGCTAGTAGGGGACAGTAGAGGCAGTAGGGGCAGTAGCAGGGCAGTAGGGACAGTAGGGGGACAGTAAGGCGGACAGTAGGGCGGACAGTAGGGACAGTTTTAGAGGACAGTAGAGGACATTAGGGACAGTAGGGGGCAGTAAGGGGAAAAAAGTAGGGGCAGAGAGGGCTAGTAGAGGGCAGTAGGGCAGTAGGGCGACAGTAGAGTTGACAGTAGGGGGCAGTAGGGGACAGTAGGGGCCAGTAAGTTGCGTTATACCTTGGGACAGCACCGGGCAGGTAGAGCTGTTTCTCCTCGGTGGCACGTCGAAGTGCTGGTTTCCCGACAGCAGCGGCGCGTGGAGGTGGAGAAGGGGGCTCTCTTGTAGAGCTCAGGGCGCCAGGTTGGTTCCATATTCCAGGACAGGATCTTAAAGATCTCGTCTCCTCCACCTCTGACACCAGCAGCAATGTAGTGCAGCGCCCTGAAACACAGCAGCGTTAATGAGCAGCACATTTAAGATGGAACAAGTTTGTGGTGATAAATCCAGAGGGGAGAAACAACGCGAAACTTTTGAGATTTGTGTGAAAAACAGGACACTTCAAAATATCAGTATGGTTAAAGTTCTGGCATCAGCCCTGTATTCCTGACAGAATGTATTGTTGACTGAAGCCAAACCTCCTATTGAGCGTCTCGCGCAGGGTTCAGCCTCTTCTCGATCAGCTGCCCGTGCTCCTTCAGGAAAGTGCAGAGGACAGGGCTGAGAGGTTCTGGTGAAGTTCTGCTCGTCGTCTTTGCCGTTGGCGAATTAGGCCAGAACGGATGTTAGGTGTTTCAGTGGCAGCAATTCTGCATCACACAGGACTAAGGTTACTACTGCTGACCGGGGTTATTCCCGATGACCGGGATATTCCGCGATGAGGCGGATATTCCGGATGACGGCGGTTTGTCCGCGATGACCGGTTATTCCCCAGAGACCTGGATATTCCGGGAATATTCCTGGTGCTCACCTGTTTGAGTTGGACATGGTGAGGGTTGAACTGTGAAGACGAACTGCTCCAGTATTGGCTCACACGACTCCGCGGCGATTTCCGTCAGAACACTTCAGGCGTCACGTTCCGGAACAAATCGGTACGTTCATGGAACTACCGATAACAAATACAGTTATGTTAAAATACGAGAACTACAGTAACCGTCATTTTATCATTATTAAAATAGCCATGATATTTTCTGCAGAGACTGATTAACATGGAGAATGGGAATCTGGGGTTATGGAATAAAGAGGTTAAAACCCTTAAACCTGCAGACTCTAGAGGACCGTTCATTACCTCAGACTAGAAGATTGTAACTGTATTAGACTAATGTGCTGATGAAACCTTTGACCTTGTAGACTTAATCAGATCGTTATCTTGTAGAGACTAATCAGATCGCTTACCTGTAGACTAATCAGATCGTTATCTTGTAGACTTTTCAGATCGTTACCTGTAGGAACTAATCATATCGTTATCTTGTAGACTAATCAGATCGTTACCTTGTAGACTAATCAGATCGCTTACCTTTGTAGACTAATCAGATCGTTACCGTTGTAGACTAATTCAGATGCGTTACCTTGTAGACTAACGTGCTGATGAGCTGGCTCGAGATGTAGCCCAGTGGGATCCAGTTGAGGAAGCGCAGCAGCGTCTCCAGCGGTGGCGTGGGACCAGAGGTGCATTCTGGGAGTCTCCTATAAAGAGGAAGGGTGGCGCTGCAATGCAGACTTATCCGTCCAACTAACAGAAATTACTGTATTCTTGCGGTGCCACCTACCATCACAAACTGACAGAGCTGGAAGATCTGGAGAAAACTCGTTACACTACTGGACACAGACACAGGTTAAGCAGGGGGTCCCACAGGGTCTGTACACATTAGTCTACACCAGGGGGTCCCACAAGGGTTCTTGTACACATTAGTCTACACAGGGGGTTCCCCACAGTCTGTACCATTAGTCTACAACAGGGGGTCCGCAGGTCAGGTACACATTAGTCTACAACCAGGGGGTCCCGCAGGTCTGTACACATTAGTCACACCAGGGGTTCCCACAGGTCTGTACACATCAGTCTACACCAGGGGTTCCACAGGTCGTAACACATTAGTCACCAGGGGGTCCCACAGGTCTGTACACGATTAGTCTTACACCAGGGCTGGTCCCGCAGTCTGTACACATTAGTCTACCCAGGAGTCCCACAGTCGTGTATACATTAGCTCTACACAGCGGGGGTCCCACAGGTCTGTACACATCGTCTACACCAGGGGTCCCACAGCGTCTTGTACACATTAGTCTACACCAGGGTGTCCCAAAGGGGGGTCCCACAAATCTGTACACATTCAGTCGTACACCAGGGTCCCCAGGTCTGTACACCATCAGTCTACACCAGGGGTCCAACAGCGTCTGTACACATTAGTCTACATCAGGGGGTCCCCACAGGGGGGTCCACAGTCTGTACAAATTAGCGACATCAGGGGTCCCAAAATGGGGGGTCCCCACAGGTCTACACATCAGTCTACATCAGGGACGGTCCCACCAGTTTTCTGTAAACATTAGTCTACATCAGGGGGTTCCCAAACGGGCGCGTCCCAAGGTCTCGTACACATGTTTCAGCTTACACCAGGGTGCCCACAGGTTTACACATTAGTCTACATTCAGGGGTCCCACAGGTCTGTACACAGTCTACATTCAGGGGCCCACAGGGTCTGTACACAGTCTACATGAGGAGGTCACACAGGTCTGTACCACATTAGTCTACACCAGGGGTCCCACAGGTCTTGTACACATCAGGTTACCACCAGGTGTTCCCGACAGGTTCTGTACACATTAGTCTACACCAGGGGTCCCACAGGGTCTGTTGCACATTAAGGTCTACACCAGGGGGCCCACAGTTCTGTGCCACATTAGTCTACACCAGTTGTGTCCCACAGGTCTGTGCTACATTAGTCTACATCAAGCGGGTCCACAGGTCTGTACACATTAGTCTACACCAGGGGTCCCACAGGTCTGTGCACATTTAGTCTACCCATGTGTCCCAACAGGTCTGTGCACATTAGTCTACACCATTGGTGTCCCACAGGTCTGTGCCACCATTAGTTCTACATCAGGGGTCCCACAGGTTCTGTACACATCAGGTCTACATCAGGGGTCCACAGGTCTGTGCACATTAGTCTACACAGGGGTCCCACAGGCTGTGCACATTTAGTCTACACCAGGGGTCCCCACACGGTCTGTAACACATTAGTCTACATCAGGCGGTCCCCACAGGTCTGTGCACAATTTAGTCTACACCATGGTGTCCCACAGGTCTGTACACATTAGTCTACATCAGGGTGTCCCACGGGTCTGTTACACATTCAGTCTACCATCAGGAGTCCCACAGGTCTGTAACATCAGTCATACACCAGGGGGTCCCACAGGTCTGTACACATTAATCGTACATCGGGGGTCCCACAGGTCTGTAACTAGTCTACATCAGGGGTCCCACAGGTCTGTACACATCAGTCTACAATCACGGGATCCCAAGGTGCTGTACACAGTCTACATCAGGGTCCCACAGGTCTGTTACACATTAGTCTACATCAGGGGCCCACAGGGTCTGTACCACGCTACTCAGGGCGGTCCCACAGGTCTGTACACATCAGTCTACACCAGGGGTCCCACAGTCAGTCTTACACATTTCAGTCTACATCACGGGATCCCACAGTCTGTAACACAGTCTACATCTGGGGTCGCCACAGGTCTGTAAAACATTAGTCTACATTCGGGGGTCCCAAAGGGGGGTTCCACAGGTCAGTACACATCAGTCTAAACCAGTGGGGTCCCCACAGGTCTGTACCACATCAGTCTACATCAGGTGGTCCCACGGGTCTGTACACATTAATCTACATCGGGGGTCCCATCAGGTCTGCTTGCACATTAATCTACATCGGGGGTCCCACAGTCTGTAGCACCATCAGTCTACACAGGGTAAAACCACAGGTCTGTCACATTAATCTACACGGCGGCGTCCAACAGGTCTGTACACACAGTCTACATCAGGGGTCCCCACAGGTCTGTACACATCGTCTTACACCAGTGGGTCCCACAGGTCTGTACACATCAGTCTACACCGGGGGTCCCACAGGTCTTAACACATTAATCATACACCGGGCGGGTCCCACAGGTCTGCTTACACGATCCAGTCTACCCCAGGGGTCCCCACAGTTCTGTACACATCAGTCTAAGCCAGGGGTCCCACAGGTCTGCTACACATCGTCTAACCACCAGGGTCCACAGGTCTGTACACATCAGTCTACACGGGGGTCCCACAAGTCTTTGTACACATCAGTCTACACCAGGGTCCCACAGGTCTGTACACATCAGTCATACACCAGGGGTCCCAAGGTCTGTACACTTTATCTTACATCGGGGCGTCCCACAGGTCTTACCCACATTAGTCTACACCAGGGGTCCCACAGTTCTGTGCACATCAGTCACATCAGGCAGTCCACAGGGTCTGACACATCAGTCTACACCAGGGTCCCACAGGTCTGTACACATTAATTCTACATCGGGGGTTCTCCACAGGTCGTTGTGACACATCAGTCTACACAGGGGTCCACAGGTCTGTACACATCAGTCTACATCACGGGATCCCAAGGTCTGTACACAGTCTACATCAGGGGGTCCCACAGGTCTGTCACATTAATCTACAATCGGGGTCCCACAGGTCTGTAAACATTAGTCTACATCAGGGGGTCCCAAAGGGGGGTTCCACAGGTCCAGTACACATCAGTCTAAACCAGGGAGTCCCCACAAGTGTCTGTGCACATTAATTCTACCTCGGGGCGTCCACAGTCTGTGCACATTAATCTACATTGGGCGCGGTCCCACAGCGCTGTACACATTGTCTTACATCGGGGTGCCCACCAGTCTGTACACATTAGTCTACACCGGGGTCCCACAGGTCTGTACAATTAGTCTACACCGGGGGTCCCACAGGTCTGTAACACATAGTCTACACCGGGGGGTCCACAAGTGCTGTACACATCAGTCTACACCAGGGTGGTCCCCACAGGTCTGTACACATAGTCTACACCGGGCGGTCCCACAAGTCTGTACACATCAGTCTACATTCAGGGGTCCACAGGTCTGTACACATAGTCTACATCAGGGGTCCCACAAGGTCTGCGTACACATTAGTCTACATCAGGAGTCCCACAGGTCTGTACACATCAGGTCTACATCAGGGTGGTCCCACAGGTTGTTACCAGTCTATATCAGGGTCCCACAGGTCTGTACACATTAGTCTACACCAGGGGGTCCCACAGTCTGTACACATTATCTTACACCAGGCGGTCCCACAGGTCTGTACACATCAGTCTTACATCAGGGGATCCACAGGTCTGTACACATTAGTCTACATCAGGGGATCCCACAGGTCTGTTACACATCAGTCTACATCAGGGGGTCCCACAGGTCTGTACACAGTCTACATCAGGGGGTCCCACAGGTCTGTCCACATTAGTTAATCAGGGTCCACAAGGTCTGTACACATTGTCTAACATCAGGAGTCCCACAGGGTCTGTACACAGGTCTACATCAGGGGTCTCCCACAGGTCTGTACACAGTCTTACATCAGGGCGTCCCACAGGTCTGTACACAGTCTATATTCAGGGGTCCCACAGGTCTTACACATTAGTCTACACCAGGGGTCCACGGTCTGTACACATTAGTCTACATCAGGGGATCCCACAGCGTCTGTACACATTAGTCTACACCAGGGGTCCCACAGGTCTGTACACATTAGTCTACATCAGGGGTCCACAGGTCTGTACACATAGTCTACACCAGGGGTCCCACAGGTCTGTACACATCAGTCTACACCAGTGTGCTCCCACAGGTCTGTACACATTAGTCTACTCAGGGGTCCCACAGGTCTGTGCACATTAGTCTATACCAGGGGTACCCACAGGTCTGTGCACATTAGTCTACATCAGGGTCCACCAGGTCTGTACAATCAGTCTACATCGGGGGTCCCACAGGTCTGTACACATTCAGTCTACATCAGGAGTCCCACAGGTCTGTACACATTAATCTTACATCGGGGTCCACCAGTCTTACACATTAGTCTACTTAGGGTCCCACCAGGTCTGTACACATCAGTCTACATCAGGAGTCCCACAGGTCTGTACACATCAGTCTACACAGGAGTCCCACAGGTCTGTACACATTAGTCTACATTTTCAGGGGTCCCCAGGTCTGTACACATCAGTCTACATCACGGGATCCCACGGTCTGTACACAGGTCACATTTCAGGCGGTCCCACAGGTCTGTACACATTAGTCACATCAGGGTTCCCACAGCGTCTTTTACACAGTCTCATCAGGGGGTCCCACAGGTCTGTTACACATCAGTCTACACCAGGGGTCCCACAGCGCTGTACACATCAGTCTACATACGGGATTCCCACAGGCTGTTACACAGTCTACATCAGGTCCCACAGGTCTGTACACATTAAATCTACATCGGGGGTCCCACAGGCTGTACAACAGTCTACATCTGGGGTCGCACAGGTTCTGTAAACATTAGTCTACATCGGGGGTCCCAAACGGGGGGTTCCACAGGTCAGTTACACATCAGTCTAAAACCAGGGGTCCCACAGGTCTGACACATTCAGTCTACATCGCGGCGGGTCCCACAGGTCTGTGCACATTTCAACTACATCGGGGTCCCACAGTCTGTACACATCAGTCTAACATCAGGAGTCCCACAGTTGTACACTCAGTCTACAACCAGGGGGTCCCACAGGTGTGTACACATTAATTCTAACATCGGGGGTCCCACAGGTCTGTTACACATCAGGTCACACCAGGGGGTCCCACAGGTCTGTACACATCAGTCCTACACGGGGGTTCCCACAGGGGTCTGTACACATTAGTCTTACACCGGGGTCCCACAGGTCTGTACACATCAGTCTACACCAGGGGTCCCACAGGTCTGTACAACATCAGTCTACACCAGGGGTCCCCACAGGTCTGTACACATTAATTCTACAATCGGGGCGTCCCACAGGTCTGTACACATCAGTCTACACCAGGGGTCCCACAGGTCTGTGCACAGTCAGTCTACATCAGGAGTCCCACAGGTTCTGTACACATCAGTCTACACCAGGGGTCCCACAGGTAATGTACACATAATCTACAATCGGGGTCCCACAGGTCTGTACACCATCAGGTCTACACCAGGGGTCCCACTAGTCTGTACACATCAGTCTACATCACGGGATCCACAGGTCTGTACACAGTCTATCAGCGGTCCTCCCGGTCTGTACACATTAATCTACATCAGAGGGGTCCCACAGGTCTGCTACACAGTCTACATCTGGCGCGTCGCACAGTCTGAAACATTAGTCTTCCACCAGGGGGTCCCACAGGCTGTACACATGAGTCTACATCGGGATCCCACAGGTCTGTACACATCAGTCTACATTCAGGGGGTCCCAGAGGTCTTGTACACATCTACATCAGGGGTCCCACAGGTCTGTCACATTAGTCTACACCAGGGGGTCCCACGTGTCTGTTACACATTAGTCTACATTAGGGGTCCCCACAGTCTGTGCACATCCGTTCTACAACCAGGGTGTCCCACAGGTCTGTAACACATTTAGTCTTACATCAGGCGGTCCCACAGGTCTGTGCACATTAGTCTACACCAGGGCGTCCCACAGGTCTGTACACATTAGTCTACATCGGGGGCTCCCACAGGTCTGTACACCATCAGTCTACATCAGGAGTCCCACTCAGGTCTGTACACATCAGTCTACATCAGGGGGTCCCAAGGTCTGTACACAGTCTACTTCAGGGGTCCCACAGGTCTGTACACATTACGTTACCCAGGGGGTCCCACAGTTCTGTACACATCAGTCTAACACAGGGTCCCACAGTGTCTGTACACATCAGTTTACACCGGGGGTCCCACAGTTTTGTACACATTAAATCTACATCGGGGGTCCACAGGTCTTGTACACATCAGGTCTACACCAGGGTGTCCCACAGTTTGTACACCATTTAGTCTACATCAGGGGCTCCCACGGTCTGTGCACATTAGTCGTACACCAGCGTCCCACAGGTCTGTACACATTAGTCTACATGGGGTCCCAACAGGTCTGTACACATCAGTCTACTCAGGAGTCCCACAGGTCTGTACACATCAGTCTACATCAGGGCGGGTCCCACGAGGTCTTGTACACAGTCTACATCAGGGTCCCACAGGTCTGTACACATTAGTCTACACAGGGGGTCCCACAGTGTCTGTACACATCAGTCTACATTCAGGAGTCCCCACAGGTCTGTTACACATCAGTTTTTACACCGGGGGTCCCACAGGTTTGTACACATTAATCTTACATCGGGGTCCCACAGGTCTGTACAACATCAGTCGTACACAGGGGTCCCACAGGGTCTGTGACATTAATTCTACATCATGGGTCCCACAGGTCTGTACACATTAGTCTACATCAGGGGTCCCACGGGTCTGTACACATCAGGTTCTACATCAGGGGTCCCACAGGTTCTGTTACACATTAGTCTACATTCAGGGGGTTCCCACAGTCTGTACACAGTCTACATAAGGGGTTCCCACAGGTCTGTACAATTAGTCTACCCCAGGGGTCCCAACAGTCGTACACATTAGTCTTACACGGGCTCCCACAGGTCTGTACACAGTAGCTTACACAGGGGCCACAGGTCTTGTACACATTAGTCGTACATCAGGGGTCCCACAGGGTCTGTACAACATTAGTCTACATTCAGGGGGGTCCAGAGGTCTGTTTCACAGTCTATATCAGGGGGGTCCCACAGGTCTGTACACATTGTCTACACCAGGGCGGTCCCACAGGCTGTACACATCAGTCTACATAGGGGTCCCACAGGTCTTGTACACAGTCTACATTCAGGGGTCCCACAGGTCTGTACAACATTGTCTTACACCAGGGGGTCCCACAGTCTGTACACATCCAGTCTACATCAGGGGATCCCACAGCGCTGTACCACATTACTATATTCAGGGGATCCCACAGTGTCCTGTTACACATCAGTCTACATTCAGGGGTCCCACAGTTGTACACAGTCTACATCAGGGGTCCCACAGGTCTGTAACACATTAGGTCTACATCAGGGCAGGTCCCACAGGTTCTGTACACATTAGTCTACACCAGGGCGTCCCACAGTCTGTACACATTAGTCTTACACCAGGGATCCCACAGGTTATCTGTACACATCAGTTCTACATCAGGGGGTCCCACAGGTCTGTTTACAACAGTCTACATTCCAGGGGTCCCAACAGGTCTGTACACATTAGTCTACATCAGGGGGTCCCACAGGTCTGTACACATCACGTCTACACCAGGGGGTCCCCACAGGTCTGGTACACATTAGCTACATCAGGGGATCCCACAGGTCTGTACACAATCAGTCTACATCCAGGGGTCCCACAGGGCGTTTACCACAGGTTCTACATCAGGGTGCCCACAGGTCTGTACACAGGCTACATCAGGGGGGTCCACAGGTCTGTACACAGTCATTTACATCAGGGCGGTCCCACAGGTCTGTCACACAGTTCTACATCAGGGAGGGTCCCACAGGTCTGTACACAGTCTATATCAGGGGGTCCCACAGGTCTGTACACATTAGTCTACACCAAAGGGGTTCCCACAGGGTCTGTACACATAGTCTACATCAGGGATCCCACAGGTCTGTACACATCAAGTCTACATCAGGGCGTCCCACAGGTCTGTACACAGTCTACATTCAGGGGGCCCCACAGGGTCTGTACACATTAGTCTACACCAGGGGGTCCCACAGGGTCTGAAACATTTTCAGTCTACATCAGGGGGTCCCACAGTCTGTACCACAGTCTACACAGGGGCCGCCACAGGTCTGTACCACATTAGTCTACACCAGGGGGTCCCCACAGTCTGTACACATCAGTCTACATCAGGGGATTCCCACAGGTCTGTAAACAATTAGTCTTACATTCAGGGGATTCCCACAGGTCTGACCATTAGTCTACACTCAGGGTTCCCACAGGTCTGTACACCAGTCTACATCAGGGGTCCCACAGGTCTGTACACATTAGTCTAACATAGGGGGTCCCACAGGTCTGCTACCAACAGTCTACATCAGGGGGCCCACAGGTCTGCTACACATTAGTCATACACGCAAGGGGGTCCCACAGGTCTGTAACACATCCAGTCTACACCAAAGGGGTCCCACAGGTCTGCCTACACATTAGTCTACACCAAGGGGTCCACAGGTCTGTACACATTAGTTCTACATCAGGCGGTCCCACAGGTCTGTACACATTAGTCTACACCGGGGGGTCCCACAGGTCTGTTACACATTAGTCTACATCAGGGGGTCCCCACAGGTCTGTTAACACATTAGTCTCACAGGGTCCCACAGGTCTGTACACTCAGGTCTACCCAGGTGTCCCCACAGGTCTGTACACATTATTCTACATCAGGCGGTCCCCAGGTTCTGTGCACATTAGTCTACACCAGGGGCGTCCCACAGGTCTGTGCACATTGTCTACCATCAGGGTCCCACAGGTCTGTCCACATCAGTCTACATCGGGTCCCCACAGGTTCTGTACACATTAGTCTACATCAGGGGTCCCACAGGTCTGTGCACATTAGTCTACAACCAGGGTGTTCCCACAGGTCATGTACACATTAGATCTACACCAGGGGTCCCACAGGTCTGTACACATTAATCTACATCGGGGGTCCCACAGGTCTGTACACTCAGTCTACATCAGGGGGTCCCACAGGTTCTGTACACAGTCTACATCAGGGGGCCCCACAGGTCTGTCACACATAGTCTACACCAGGGGGTCCCACAGGTATGTACACAATCAGTCTACATCAGGGGGTCCCACAGGTCTGTACACAGTCTACATCCAGGGGGTCCCCACAGGTCTGTACACCATTAATCTACATCACGGGGATCCCACAGGTCTGTACACAGTTCTACATCAGGGGTCCCCACAGCGTCTGTACACATTCTACATCAGGGGTCCCACAGGTCTGTACACAGTCTACATCAGGGGGTCCCACAGGTCTGTACACATTAGGTCTACATTCAGGAGTCCACACGGTCTGTACACATTAGTCTACATCAGGGTCCCACAGGTCTGTACACATTAGTCTTACACCGGGGGGGGTCCCACAGAGATCTGCTACACATTAGTCTACATCTCAGGGGTTCCCAACACGGTCTGTACACCAGTTCTACATCAGGGGTCCACAGTTCTGTACACATTAGTTCACATCGGGGCGTCCCAAGGTCTGTACACCATTCAGTTCTACACCAGGCGGTCCCACAGGTCTGTGCACATCATCTACACCAGGGGTCCCACAGGTCTGTGCACATTCAGTCTACACCCAGGGGTCCCCACAGGTCTGTTACACATTAATCTTACACCAGGGGTCCCACAGGTCTGTTTACACATTAATCTACATCGGGGGTCCCACATGTCTGTACACATCAGTCTACAAACCAGGGTCCCAACAGGTCTGTGCACATCAGTCTACATCAGGAGTCCCAACAGGTCTGTTACACATCAGTCTACACCAGGGGTCCCACAGGTCTGTACACATCATCTACACCGGGGGCGTCCCACAGGTCTGTACACATTAATCTTACATCGGGGGTCCCACAGGTTGTACAAATCAGGTCTACACCAGGGGGTCCCACAGGGTCTGCACATCAGTCTACATTCAGGAGCCCCACAGGTTGTACACACAGTCTAGCACCAGGCGTCCCACAGGTCTGTACACATCAGTCTACACAGGGGTCCCCCACAGTCTGTACCACATTTAATCTACACCAGGGGTCCCACAGGTCTGTACACATTGTCTATATTCAGGGTCCCACAGGTCTGTACACATCAGTCTACATCACGGGAATCCCCACAGGGTCTGTACACAGTCTACATCAGGGGGTCCCACAGGTCTGACACATTAATCTACATGGGGGTCCCACAGGTCTGTACACAGTCTACATCAGGGTCCCACAAGCGTCTGTACACAATTCAGTCTACATCGACGGTGATCCCCAGGTCTGTACACAGTTCTACATCAGGAGTCCCACATTGTCTGTACACATTAATCTAACATCGGGGTTCCCACAGGTCTGTACACAGTTCTACATTTCAGGGGGTCCCAAAGGGGGTTACCACAGGTCAGTACACATCACGTCTACACCGGGTCCCACAGGTCTGTACACATAAATCCTACATCGGGGCGTCCCACAGGTCTGTACCACAACAGTTTACATCGGGGGTCCACAGGTCTGTACACATCAGTCTACAATCAGGCGTTCCCACAGGTCGTTACCATTAGTCTGCACCAGGGCGGTTGGAGGGGGGGTCCCACAGGTCTGTACACATTAGTCTACATCACGGGTCCCAACAAGGTCTGTACACATTAGTCTACATCAGGAGTCCCACAGGTCTGTACACATTAGTCTACATCAGGAGTCCCACAGGTCTGTACACATCAGTTCAGTCTACATCAGGGGGTCCCACAGGTCTGTACACATTAGTCTCACCAGGGGTCCCACAGTACACAACGCACCAGGGGTCCACAGGTCTGTACACATTAGTCTACACCAGGGGGTCCACAGGTCTGTACACATTAGTCTACACCAAGGGGTCCCACAGGTCTGTACACATTAGTCTACACCAGGGGTCCCACAGGTTCTGTACACATTAGTCTACACCGGGGGGTCCCACAGGTCTGTACACATTAGTCTGCACCAGGGGTCCCACAGGTCTGTACACATTAGTCTACATCAGGGGTCTCACAGGTCTGTACACATTAGTCTACACCGGGGGGTCCCACAGGTCTGTACACATTAGTCTACACCAAGGGGTCCCACAGGTCTGTACACATCAGTCTACACCGGGGGGTCCCACAGGTCTGTACACATTAGTCTACATCAGGGGTCCCACAGGTCTGTACACATTAGTCTACATCAGGGGTCTCCACAGGTCTGTACACATTAGTCTACACCGGGGGGTCCCACAGGTCTGTACACATTAGTCTACATCAGGGGTCCCACAGGTCTGTACACATTAGTCTACATCAGGGGTCCACAAGGTCTGTACACATCAGTCTACATCAGGGGTCCCACAGGTCTGTACACATCAGTCTACATCAGGGGTCCCACAGGTCTGTACCACATCAGTCTACATCAGGGGTCCCACAGGTCTGTACACATCAGTCTACATCAGGGGTCCCACAGGTCTGTATACATTAGTCTACACCAGGGTGTCCCACAGTCTGTACCCATTAGTCTACACCAGGGTGTCCCACAGGTCTGTACACAGTCTACATCGGGGGTCCCAAAGGGGGGCCGGGGTCCCATCAGTCTGTCACTCTTTAACCCTCACCTGTCTTTGAGGTGCTTGGCTTTGACCTGGGTCATCTGTCCGCTGGAGAAGTCGAAGACCTCCTCGCTCAGCAGCTTCAGGATCACCATGTTGTTCTGACAGAGGCTCTCGCTCGTCCGGCTGGCTCCCACGATGTCACTGATGAAGGTGGGCCAGTGCTTCGGCCACTCCTGCTTCAGGATCTAAACACACACAGGGTTTAGCCTTTTAAAATCACATCTGTTTATAAATGTTTCTGTAATATTTCCATTAACAATATCAGTGAAGGAGGTGAGTGACAGGAGGGTAGTAGCCAATCACACCTCCATCATGGACGACACCTCCCACCCACTGCACGGGACTGTAGAGGAGCTGAGCAGCTCTTTCAGTGGAAGACTGAGACACCCTCAATTCAAGAAAGAGCGCTACCACAAGTCCTTCATCCCCACTGCTTTGTCAGACGGTACAACACTACTGTAAACTAACTCATATGTAATAACTACAATGCAAAAATCTCTGTACAAGCATGATTTTACTTTCTGTATCAGTGTCACTTTACTTGCACCAAGACTGAAAGAATTTGCACTGCTGACATTTGTTATAGTGTTCTCTAACTTATTCTTTATTATTTGCATTCTGAAAGATACCCTTATTTACTATTTAATTGATTGCATATTTCCTGTCTTTTTGTGTGTGTTTCACAAGTGAATCTCTCCATTGTGAGATCAATAAAATGATTATCTTATCTTATTTTACTGAACTGTTTCAACACAGAACGTTCCACTGAACCTAAACTAAACGTGTAAATGTTGTTTATCGGAGAGAGGACGAGGGAGACGGACTGAATATGAAGGAAATCGCTTTGATAATTATCTAAAACCCGGTTAAAAGCTCAAAAAAGCACAACAGAATCCTGAAACAAACCAATCGTCGTCTGATCAACTTTAGAATCGTCTATCCATCCATCCATCCATCCATTTTCTTCCGCTTTATCCGGGGCCGGGTCGCGGAGGCAGCAGTCTCAGCAGAGATGCCCAGACTTCCCGATCCACGCACACCTCCTCCAGCTGTTCTGGGGGGACCCCGAGGCGACACCAGGCCAGCTCGGAGACATAGTCCCACCAGCGTGTCCTGGGCCTTCCACGAGGCCTCCTCCCAATAGGACATGCCTGGAACACCTCCCGAGGGAGGCGACCAGGAGGCATCCGGAACAGATGCCCTAGCCACCTCAGCTGGCTCCTTTCGACGTGGAGGAGCAGCGACTCTACCCGAGCTCCTCCCGGGTAACTGAGCTCCTCACCCGATCTCTGAGGGTGCGCCCAGCCACCCTGCGAAGGAAACTCATTTCGGCCGCTTGTATTCGCGATCTTGTCCTTTCGGTCATTACCCAGATCTCATGACCATAGGTGAGGGTGGGAACGTAGATCGATCGGTAAATTGAGAGCTTTGCCCCCTGACTCAGCTCCCTCTTCACCACAACAGTCCGATACAGCGACCGCATCACTGCTGACGCTGCACCGATCCGTCTATCGATCTCACGCTCCATCCGTCCCTCACTCGTGAACAAGACCCCGAGATACTTGAACTCCTCCACTTGAGGTAAGGACTTCCCACCGACCTGAAGCGGGGAAGCACCTTTTTCCGGTGGAGAACCATGGCCTCAGATTTGGAGGTGCTGATCCTCATCCCGGCCGCTTCACACTCGGCTGCAAACCGCCCCAGTGCAGCTGGAGGTCCTGATTTGATGAAGCCAACAGAACAACATCATCTGCAAACAGCAGAGATGAGATCCTGAGGTTCCCAAACCGGACACCCTCCGGCCCCTGGCTGCACCTAGAAATTCTGTCCATAAAGGTAATGAACAGAACCGGTGACATAGGGCAGCCCTGGCGGAGACCAACACGCACCGGAAACAAGTCTGACTTACTGCCGGCAATGCGAACCAAGCTCCTGCTGCGGTCATACAGGGAACGGACAGCCCTTAGCAGAGGGCCCCGCACCCCATACTCCCGGAGCAGCCCCCACAGGGCACCACGAGGGACACGGTCGAACGCTTTCTCCAAATCCACAAAGCACATGTGGACTGGTTGGGCGTCTAAACCCGGATATTAACAATGACTAACATTTGTGGCCCTTTTGTCGGTCATAGAGTTGTCGTCTGTACTGGGCGGTTCAGAGTCTATGTTTATCCGTATGTAATGAGCCGGGTACGGAAGCCCCTCAGGCCAAAACAGAGGTTCTGACTCACGCTTCACGTTACGCAGAGTCAGTCTCTACTCCAGCTCTGAGAGGAAGAAAGCTCCCGATATGCAGGTCAAAGGCTTTAGTCTCCAAACACAAAAGACCTAAATAAATAAATAAATAAAGACCTACAGATGCAGCGTTTAAGAAAACGAGAAATATGGGACATGTTGGATAGAAACCCGGAAGGAGAGATTTTAGTTTTCTCTTCATTTTACTTAACTAAATGTTTGCAGATAGTTCCTAAATGCTTGTTCACCCCCTCTCCCCCCCCCCTCTCTTCCCCCTCTCTTCCCCCTTTAGTGTGTGAGCACAGTCTGGTCGCCTGGTCGGGGCGTTCAGGAGGAAGTGAGTCTCACCTGCACCAGGATCATGTTCAGTTTCCCAATGTAAACCTTCTCTTTCTGCAAACACAAAGCTCAGAGTTAGTTCAGCTGCACAAACGTTTGATTTGACAATAAACTAAAGTCAGGTCTAATGCCTTTAAAGGTTGTTAGTCAGTAACGTTTATTCAAACACTCACCTCCACAGTGGAAGCATCTGACGACGTCTTTATGATGAGGCCGACCACGTACTTTTTAATCCCTGTCAAAACACAGTTACTTTTTAACACGTTTTACTGCACAATCAATCAATCAATCAATCAAAACTTTATTTATAAAGCGCTTTTCATACAAAATGTAACACAAAGTGCTTTACAGTGCTTAAAAAATCATTAAAATAGTCCCCACCAGCAAATATACATAAATAACAACAACCCCCACCTCCCCCTACCCCACCCGCACACACAGACACACAGACACATATACATACAGACAGCCCAGTTGTTAAAAGTCTTAAAAAATGAACATAAAGTGGGGGACATAAGGCTGAGTACAGATGGACCGAAAAAGGAAACACCATCCAAGGAGCCGTCTGCACCAGGAGCAGCCCATCGGCCACAGCCAACCAGCACTCCCGGGGCAGAGGGCTCCCTCAGAGGAAACACTGGGAGAGCATAAAAATAAAGATAAATTAAAACAACTAAAACTCGGCTAAAAGTGTGGAATAGCACAAGATAAAAATAAATAAATAAAATAAAATAAATAAATAAAAAGAGTGGAACTAAAGAAATAATTGTATAGAACTAAAACAGATAAATAAAGTTAATATAAATAAATATTAGTTAAAAGCTAAACTAAAAAGGTGGGTCTTGAGCCTGCTCTGCACAAACACGTTTTACTGCAGAAGCACGTTTTACTGCAGAAGCACGTTTTACTGCAGAAACACGTTTTACTGCAGAAACATGTTTTACTGCCAGAAACACGTTTTACTGCAAAGCACGTTTTACTGCACAAACACGTTTTACTGCACAAACACGTTTTACTGCACAAACACGTTTTACCGCACAAACACGTTTTACCGCAGAAACACGTTTTACCGCACAAACACGTTTTACCGCACAAACACGTTTTACCGCACAAACACGTTTTACCGCACAAACACGTTTTACCGCACAAACACGTTTACCGCACAAACACACGTTTTACTGCAGAAACACGTTTTACTGCAGAAACACGTTTTACCGCACAAACACGTTTTACCGCACAAACACGTTTTACCGCACAAACACGTTTTACCGCACAAACACGTTTTACCGCACAAACACGTTTTACTGCAGAAACACGTTTACCGCACAAACACGTTTTACCGCAGAAACACGTTTTACTGCACAAACACGTTTTACGCACAAACACGTTTTACTGCACAAACACGTTTTACTGCAAGCACAAACACGTTTTACTGCACAAACACGTTTTACTGCAGAAACATGTTTTACTGTGACAGAGGGGTTGGGCACAGTGACAGAGGGGTTGGGGCACAGTGACAGAGGGTTAGGGGTTGGGGCACAGTGACAGAGGGGTTGGGGCACAGTGACAGAGGGTTAGGGTTGGGGTTAGTGGTTAGGGGTAGGGGTTGGGCACAGTGACAGAGGGGTTGGGCCACAGTGACAGGCTTAGGGGTTGGGGCACAGTGACAGAGGTTAGGGGTTGGGCCACAGTGACAGAGGGTTAGGGGTTGGGGCACAGTGACAGAGGGTTAGGGGTTGGGGCACAGTGACAGAGGTTAGGGGTTGGGGCACAGTGACAGAGGGTTAGGGGTTGGGGCACAGTGACAGAGGGTTAGGGGTTGGGGTTAGTGGTTAGGGGTAGGGGTTGGGGCACTGTGACAGAGGGGTTGGGGCACAGTGACAGAGGGTTAGGGGTTGGGGTTAGTGGTTAGGGGTAGGGGTTGGGGCACTGTGACAGAGGGGTTGGGGCACAGTGACAGAGGCTTAGGGGTTGGGCACAGTGACAGAGGGTTAGGGGTTGGGGCACAGTGACAGAGGGTTAGGGGTTGGGGCACAGTGACAGAGGGTTAGGGGTTGGGGCACAGTGACAGAGGGTTAGGGGTTGGGGCACAGTGACAGAGGGTTAGGGGTTGGGGCACAGTGACAGAGGGTTAGGGGTGGGGTTAGTGGTTAGGGGTAGGGGTTGGGCACAGTGACAGAGGGGTTGGGGCACAGTGACAGAGGCTTAGGGGTTGGGCACAGTGACAGAGGGTTAGGGGTTGGGGCACAGTGACAGAGGGTTAGGGGTTGGGGTTAGTGGTTAGGGGTAGGGGTTGGGGCACAGTGACAGAGGTTAGGCAGGGCTCGACAATAAGGACTGCTCGATGGCCCGGGGCCAGCGTGCGAGACGCTCGGGACAGTAGACAGGATCGTCACTGGCCCGATCGCCAGTGCTGCCTTGTCACTAAAGTTTAATTTGCCTGCGACTGTTTGTCAATTGCGTGCAAATACAATCTTAGACTCGAGAAACAGTTTGTGCTTTTAAGCCTTTAAATGCTACCTTTTTTGTGATGTCGTAAACACCATATTAGAGACATGCACGGGAATGGATTTCAATCCCGTTACTGCGTAACGGCAGTTCAAAGGCTTTTCTCAAACCGTGCAGCGTTTTAAACACATTATCAAACTTCAAAGAAGGTACTTGAGTCATCTTCTGTACTTGGTAGTTGAGGTCTCCAAACGTTTCGCCTCTCATCCAAAAGGCTTCGTCAGTGAACAAGGTTACGCTCATCACGCAGCGTAGATAAACACCAGTTGGGAGGAGTTGGGGTTGGCCCGGCTCCTCCCCTCTAATCACAGCTACTCTCACCTGTGGGTAAACACCTTTGAAGTAGAGCGTCTGTAACGACCTGTTCCCCCCAGTATCGGTCAGCCCTGTCCTATTCATAGATGATCACTGCTAATTACCTGCCTATTGTTCTATTGTTAGCTGAGGTATCGTCTTCTTTGACTGGGCGTGTCCTGTCGGTTTTCCCCGAAGCAGATTGGAGTAAAAAGCAGAAAGATTAAATCTGAGTCCACCATTTCGGTTCATGGAGGGATTTCCTTTTCTGACAAAAATAGCTTCTTTTACTCCTCTTTCAAACCAACGTTCTTGTTTAGCTAGAATGTTGACCTCCCCGTCCTCAAAGGAGTGATTGGAGGCTTTAAGGTGAAGGTGCACAGCCGACTGAGGGCCGCTTGTGCTTTCTCTTCGGTGTTGATAAAGTCTCTTCTGTAAGACTTGTTTGGTTTCTCCAATATAATGTTCTTTGCATTCTTCTTCTTTGCATCGAATAGAATAAACCAAATTGCTTTGTTTGTGGCTCGGAGTTTTGTCTTTGGGATGAACTAATTTTTGTCTCAGTGTGTTCACAGGTTTGTGGTTCACTGGAATCCTGTGCTGTTTAAAGATTCTCTGAAGTTTCTCTGATACCCCGGCTACATACGGCACCGCAACTCCCTTTCTTCTGGGTTCTGTAGTCTGTCTGTCCTGCTCTTTG
Organism: Neogobius melanostomus; assembly: GCA_007210695.1. Taxonomy (NCBI): domain Eukaryota; kingdom Metazoa; phylum Chordata; class Actinopteri; order Gobiiformes; family Gobiidae; genus Neogobius; species Neogobius melanostomus. The sequence goes on from VHKM01000322.1 coordinate 53,371, forward strand.
GGTCTTCCTGCCCTTTGTGCTTTAGTGAAGGACCAGTTAGGATAGCCACAGTCTGAGAGGGCTCTCTGGACATGTTGCTCCTCTTTGGTCTTTCCTTCTGCACTGGTAGGCACCTCTTTAGCTCTATGTCTGAGTGTCCTAATGACCCTATTTTGTGTTGGAGTGGATGGTTAGAGTCAAACATCAAATACTGGTCAGTATGAGTTGCCTTCCTGTAAACCTCTGTCTGCAGGTGTCCGTTTTCCCCTATGATAACTTTACAATCTAAAAAGGCAAGTTGTTTCTCCTTAGCGTCCTCCCGAGTACATTTAATGTTAGGGTCCACAGCATTGATGTGATCTGTAAAAGGTGTCACATCCCTCTCTTTAATTTTGATCCACGTGTCATCTACATATCTGAGCCAGTGGCTGGGTTTGTTACCTGGGTATGAGGCCAAGGTATTCTTCTCCATTTCCTCCATGTAGAGGTTAGCCACCATCGGTGAAACTGGAGAACCCATCGCACAGCCGTGAATCTGTCTGTAGAAGTTGCCCCTGAACTGGAAATATGTGGTGCTGAGGCAGATCTCCAGTAGTTGGCAAATGTGGTCAGGAGTGAGTTGTGTCCTATCCGCTAAAGTGCTGTCCTCAGTCAGTCTCTTCCTCACCGCTGCGACTGCTGCTGAGGTTGGAACCGATGTGAACAGTGCTGTCACATCGTAAGAAACCATAGTTTCATCTGTTTCCAGCTGCAGGTGTTTGATCTTCTCCACAAATTCCTTGGTGTTTTCCACATGGTGTTCTGTTTGCCGACTAAAGGGGATAAAATGAACTTGAGGTGTTTCGCCAGATTATAGGTGATGGAGTTGATGCCACTCACAATGGGTCTGAGAGGAAAACCTTCCTTGTGTATTTTTGGCAGACCATAAACACATGGAATAGCCTCTCCCGGGTAAAGCTTGTAATATAACTTTTTGTCAATTATTTCTTCCTTTTTTAGTTTCTGAAGCTGCTCTATAATTTTCTTCCTGTACCCGCTGGTGGGGTCTCTTCTCAGTCGCTCATACGTGTTTTGATCACTGAGCAGGTGCTTGACCTTGGTCTCGTAATCAGCTGTGTTGAGGACAACAGTGCACCTGCCTTTATCCGCTGGAAGGATGGTGATGCTCTCGTCCTTCTTCAAGGCTGCCAAAGCTCTTCTTTCCTCTCCAGTGATGTTGGAGGGAGGAGGTCTGGAGTTCTTGAGGGCTGCTGAGATTTTCAGTCGAAGATCCTGTGCTTCAGACTCAGTCATCCTGTTGTTCCTGATGGCTGACTCTGTTGCTGTGATGACATCCACTGTAGGAATGGATTTGGGTGTGATGGAGAAGTTGAGCCCCTTGGAGAGCACGCTGTTCTCCGCCTGGGATAGTTCGGTGTCAGAGAGGTTTTTAACCCAATTGGCTGTAGTTTTAGGATTTCTATCTATTTCTTCATTCCCACGCCACTGCCTGCTGTATCTTGGCTGGTTTTGCCCTAAGAGTTTTAGAAACCTACCTTTCTGTCTCTCTTTGGACCTTCTGTGTTGGTCCATCTGCGCTACTTGTGTGAAATTACAAATTTTGAAAAACGCCTCTTCGGTCACACAGGATTTTAATCTCTGTTGGATCGCTAAGGCTTCAGAATTAGCTTGTATATTCCTTGATTAAGTCGTCTAATCCTTAAATTAAGAACCTTCATAACGTAGTTGTGTTGCAATTTCTCTGCTGTATATCCTGCTTCCAGATCCTTCTGCTTAAAGCAGCTGGGGATCAATCTGTTTTGCCTACATCTAAGGTTGAACCTGAGGTGGTTCCTCTCGTCCGCTAACTTTCTGGTGGTCTTCTCCAGTCTGCGTGCCAAGAGAAGGGTTTCTCTCCCAAAGTTGGCAGCGAGATGTCTGTGTAAGTTCTCAGTCGTACAGGAGTTGTCCATCTTCCAAGAAGGTACTTGAGTCGTCTTCTGTACTTGGTAGTTGAGGTCTCCAAACGTTTCGCCTCTCATCCAAAAGGCTTCGTCAGTGAACAAGGTTACACTCTGGCACGCAGCGTAGATCACATTATCAAACATTAAATGCAAAGCGTAGATCGGTGTTGTAACAGAGAGAGCAAACGTGGCTCTTTTTGCAAGTTAATAACGAGTTGGCGACGGAACACTTACCTTCCCAGAGTGGAGTTCTGACGATGGTTTGTCTTTTTCCGCTGCTGCTCTCGTAACTCCCAACACAGTTTAGAGCAGTTTCCCTGTTTGTCACAGTCCATAGAGACGTCTGTGTTGCTGCAGAAGGGTAAAAACCTGTGTTTTCCTCGACGGACCGGAGCGCATAATAATGGCTTATCCAAAGCGCAGCACACGGACAGAGGGAGGTTTGACAAGTATTGAATTGACCTGGCCAGGAGATGACGGCGGGTTTGAGTGTAGTTAAGCTGCAAGTCCGGTTGCTCAGTGTGGAGCAAATGCAGCAAGTGAAGGTGCTGTAGTAATAACACTGTTTACTAATGTTGTTTCATTTTCTTCTTTGCAACAACATTACTTTAATAGGAGTCCTCCATTTATGTATAGTTAACTAGTGATCGGGGACCATCGACCTGGACAGACTGTTGTGCATAAATTTAGTTACATTACAACTGTATTTTTTTAATTTTCAATTGTATTTAAAGAAAAGTTATGCTGAATAAAAAGTGTATGTATACAGTTATGTTTGGCTTTTGACACATTCTTTTTTCTTTTTTTTTGGTGGGGCCAGTGAGAATTTTGGCAGGGCAAGTAAAAATCTCAACCACTGGCCCGATCGGGCCAGTAGAAAAAATCCTTAGCGTTGAACCCTGTTAGGGGTTGGGCCACAGTGACAGAGGGTTAGGGGTTGGGGTTAGTGGTTGGGGGTAAGCTTAGGGTTGGGGCACAGTGAGACTTGCCTTCGCACTGGTTCCGGGGCAGGATCTTCCACCTGGTTTGATGACAGTTTCCAGAATCTGAAGGGCGTAGTACTGTAACAGAAGAGCAGCGTCAGGTGAAACATTTAAACCAATCACAGCTCCGAGTACGGACTAAACCTCCGTCATGCATGGAGCGCCTCCTGCTGATCCTTCAGGATGAACTACAGGGAAAGGTTGGACCTAAAGTTAAATGTGAGCATGTTTGAACCGTTAACAGCAGCGACATCGACAACATTTAAGTGGAATAGTTCATCATTTAAAACCAGCAGAGTCTGTGAAGAGCAACAGAGACATGAGCTGTGAATTAGCACTAGCTAGAAGCTCTTCAGCATCGCATCAGCTGCAAACATTCATTGTCGCTATGTTGACTGTATCGTCCCTGATAAATAAATAATAATAAATAAAGGGCTGGACAGAACTTTAGGAAGAACATGATCCATAAGCATAAGGACGTGTAAACGCTTAGATAATCTTAGAGACGCAGAGACAGGGCAGCAGAGGGCAGCAGAGGACAGCAGAGGACAGCAGAGGACAGCAGAGGACAGCAGAGGGTAGCAGAGGGTAGCAGAGGACAGCAGAGGGCAGCAGAGGACAGCAGAGGACAGCAGAGGGTAGCAGAGGACAGCAGAGGACAGCAGAGGGCAGCAGAGGACAGCAGAGGGTAGCAGAGGACAGCAGAGGACAGCAGAGGGCAGCAGAGGACAGCAGAGGACAGCAGAGGACAGCAGAGGACAGCAGAGGGCAGCAGAGGGCAGCAGAGGGCAGCAGAGGGCAGCAGAGGACAGCAGAGGGCAGCAGAGGGCAGCAGAGGACAGCAGAGGGCAGCAGAGGGCAGCAGACGGCAGCAGAGGGCAGCAGAGGGCAGCAGAGGGCAGCAGAGGGCAGCAGAGGACAGCAGACGGCAGCAGAGGGCAGCAGAGGGCAGCAAGGCAGCAGGGCAGCAGAGGGCAGCAGAGGACAGCAGAGGACAGCAGAGGCAGCAGAGCAGCAAGGCAGCAGAGGCAACAGCAGAGGGCAGCAGAGGGCAGCAGAGGCAGCAGAGGGGCAGCAGAGGGCAGCAAAGAGAGGCAGCAGACGGGCAGCAGAGGGGCAGCAGAGGGCAGCAGAGGACAGCAGAGGACAGCAGAGGACAGCAGAGGGCAGCAGACGGCAGCAGAGGGCAGCAGAGGGCAGCAGAGGGCAGCAGACGGCAGCAGAGGCAGCAGAGGCAGCAAGGCAGAGGTGCAAGAAGCAGAGGGAGCAGAGGACAGCAGAGGGCAGCAGAGGGGCAGCAGGAGGGCAGCAGACGGCAGCAGAGGAAGCAGACGGCAGCAGAGGGTAGCAGAGGACAGCAGAAGGGTAGCAGAGGACAGCAGAGGGCAGCAGAGGGCAGCAGAGGGCAGCAGAGGCCGGCAGCAGACGGCAGCAGAGGGTAGCAGAGGACAGCAGAGGGTAAGCAGAGGACAGCAGAGGGCAGCAGACGGCAGCAGAGGGCAGCAGACGGCAGCAGAGGGTAGCAGAGGACAGCAGAGGGTAGCAGAGGACAGCAGACGGCAGCAGACGGCAGCAGAGCAGCAGAGGCAGCAGGGTACAGAGGACAGCAGAGGTAGCAGAGGACAGCAGAGGTAGCAGAGGCAGCAGAGGACAGCAGAGGCAGCAGAGGGCAGCAGAGGACAGCAGAGGGCAGCAGAGGACAGCAGAGGGCAGCAGAGGCAGCAGAGGACAGCAGAGGCAGCAGAGGGCAGCAGAGGGCAGCAGACGGCAGCAGAGGACAGCAGAGAAGCGAGGACAGCAGAGGCAGCAGAGGAGCAGCAGAGCGGGGCAGCAGAGGGCAGCAGAGGCAGCAGAGGAGCAGCAGAGGGACAGCAGAGGACAGCAGAGGACAGCAGAGAGGACAGCAGACGGCAGCAGAGGGCAGCAGAGGGCAGCAGAGGACAGCAGAGGACACAGCAGAGGCAGCAGCAGGAGGAGGCAGCAGAGGACAGCAGAGGCAGCAGAGGACAGCAGAGGGCAGCAGGGCAGCAGAGGCAGCAGAGGAGCAGAGGAGCAAGACAGCAGAGGAACAGCAGAGGCAGCAGAGGGTAGCAAGGAAGCAGAGGCAGCAGAGGCAGCAGAGGACAGCAGAGGGTAGCAGAGGACAGCAGAGGGTAGCAGAGGGCAGCAGAGACAGCAGAGGAACAGCAGAGGTAGCAGAGGCAGCAGAGGACAGCAGAGGGCAGCAGAGGGTAGCAGAGGACAGCAGAGGCAGCAGAGGACAGCAGAGGGGCAGCAGAGGACAGCAGAGGACAGCAGAGGGTAGCAGAGGGCAGCAGACGGCAGCGAGGGTAGCAGAGGACAGCAGACGCAGACAGCAGAGGACAGCAGAGGACAGCAGAGGGCAGCAAGAGGGCAGCAGACGGGCAGCGAGGGAGCAGAGGAAGCAGAGGACAGCAGAGGACAGCAGAAGGACAGCAGAGGGAGCAGAGGACAGCAGAGGGCAGCAGACGGCAGCAGACGCAGCAGAGGGCAGCAGGACAGCAGAGACAGCAGAGGCAGCAGAGACGCAGCAGACGGACAGCAGCAGAGGACAGCAGAGGACAGCAGAGGACAGCAGAGGACAGCAGAGGACAGCAGAGGACAGCAGAGGCAGCAGAGGCAGCAGAGGACAGCAGAGACAGCAGAGGCAGCAGAGGAGCAGAGGGCAGCAGAGGACAGCAGACGGCAGCAGAGGACAGCAGAGGACAAGCAGAGGACAGCAGACGCAGCAGAGGGCAGCAGACGGCAGCAGAACAGAACGGCAGCAGAGGGCAGCAGAGGACAGCAGAGGACAGCAGAGGACAGCAGAGGACAGCAGAGGCAGCAGAGGGCAGCAGAGGCAGCAGAGGGCAGCAGAGGCAGCAGAGGGCAGCAGAGGGCAGCAGAGGGCAGCAGAGGGCAGCAGAGGGCAGCAGAGGACACAGACGGCAGCAGAGGGCAGCAGAGGGCAGCAGAGGGCAGCAGAGGGCAGCAGAGGACAGCAGAGGGCAGCAGAGGGCAGCAGGGCAGCAGAGGACAGCAGAGGGCAGCAGAGGGCAGCAGAGGACAGCAGAGGGCAGCAGAGGGCAGCAGAGGACAGCAGAGGGCAGCAGAGGGCAGCAGAGGGCAGCAGAGGACAGCAGAGGGCAGCAGAGGGCAGCAGAGGGCAGCAGAGGACAGCAGACGGCAGCAGAGGGCAGCAGAGGGCAGCAGAGGACAGCAGACGCAGCAGAGGGCAGCAGACGGCAGCAGAGGACAGCAGAGGACAGCAGAGGACAGCAGAGGCAGCAGAGGACAGCAGAGGACAGCAGAGGCAGGCAGCAGAGGGCAGCAGAGGACAGCAGAGGGCAGCAGAGGCAGCAGAGGCAGCAGAGGGCAGCAGAGGACAGCAGAGGCAGCAGAGGGCAGCAGAGGCAGCAAGGGCAGCAGGGACAAGCAGAGGGCAGCAGAGGCAGCAGAGGACAGCAGAGGCAGCAGAGGGCAGCAGAGGGCAGCAGAGGGCAGCAGAGGACAGCAGAGGGCAGCAGAGGACAGCAAGACGCAGAGGACAGCAGAGGACAGCAGAGGCAGCAGAGGGCAGCAGAGGACAGCAGAGGGCAGCAGAGGACAGCAGAGGACAGCAGAGGACAGCAGAGGACAGCAGAGGGCAGCAGAGGACAGCAGAGGCAGCAGAGGACAGCAGAGGACAGCAGAGGGCACAGAGGACAGAGAGACAGCAGAGGACAGCAGAGGACAGCAGAGGTAGCAGAGACAGGAGGACAGCAGAGGCAGCAGAGGGAGCAGAGGGCAGCAGAAGGACAGCAGAGGGCAGCAAGGCAGCAGAGGACAGCAGAGGACAGCAGAGGAGCAGACAGCAGAGGCAGCAGAGGACAGCAGAGGACAGCAGAGGACAGCAGAGGGCAGCAGAGGACAGCAGAGGGCAGCAGAGGACAGCAGAGGCAGCAGAGGACAGCAGAGGGCAGCAGAGGACAGCAGAGGACAGCAGAGGACAGCAGAGGACAGCAGAGGCAGCAGAGGACAGCAGAGGGCAGCAGAGGACAGCAGAGGGCAGCAGAGGACAGCAGAGGGCAGCAGAGGACAGCAGAGGGCAGCAGAGGACAGCAGAGGCAGCAGAGGACAGCAAGGGCAGCAGAGGACAGCAGAGGACAGCAGAGGGCAGCAGAGGACAGCAGAGGGCAGCAGAGGACAGCAGAGGCAGCAGAGGACAGCAGAGGGAGCAGAGGACAGCAGAGGACAGCAGAGGGCAGCAGAGGACAGCAGAGGACAGCAGAGGACAGCAGAGGACAGCAGAGGACAGCAGAGGACAGCAGAGGACAGCAGGAGAGGACAGCAGAGGACAGCAGAGGGCAGCAGAGGACAGCAGAGGGCAGCAGAGGACAGCAGAGGCAGCAGAGGACAGCAGAGGGACAGCAGAGGACAGCAGAGGACAGCAGAGGGCAGCAGAGGACAGCAGAGGGCAGCAGAGGACAGCAGAGGGCAGCAGAGGACAGCAGAGGGAAGAGTCAGAGGACAGCAGAGGACAGCAGAGGACAGCAGAGGTAGCAGAGGACAGCAGAGGCAGCAGAGGACAGCAGAGGGCAGCAGAGGACAGCAGAGGGCAGCAGAGGACACATAGCAGAGGACAGCAGAGGACAGCAGAGGGCAGAGGGACAGCAGAGGACAGCAGAGGGCAGCAGAGGCAGCAGAGGCAGCAGAGGGCAGCGAGGCAGCAGAGGACAGCAGAGGGCAGCAGAGGACAGGCAGAGGGCAGCAGAGGCAGCATGAGGGAAGCAGAGGACAGCAGAGGGCAGCAGAGGACAGCAGAGGACAGCAGAGGGCAGCAGAGGAGGCAGAGGACAGCCAGAGGACAGCAGAGCGAGCACGGGACAGCCAGAGGAACAGCAGAGGCAGCAGAGAGGCGCAGAGGACAGCAGAGACAAGCAGAGGAACAGCCAGAGGGCAGCAGAGGGGCAGCAGACGCAGCTGAGGTAGCAGAGGACAGCAGAGGGCGCAGAGGACAGCAGAGGGACAGCAGAGGCGGGGGGGACAGCAGAGGGTAGCAGAGGACAGCAGAGGACAGCAGAGGTAGCAGAGGGACAGCCAGAGGACAGCAGAGGGGCAGCCCAGAGCGCAGCAGAAGGGCAGCAGAGGACACAGAGGACAAGCAGAGGACAGCAGAGGACAGCAAGAGGGCAGCAGAGGGCAGCTGAGGGTAGCAGAGGACGCAGAGGACCAGCAGAGGACAGAGAGGACAGCAGAGGACAGCAGAGGACAGCAGAGGGACAGCAGAGGAACAGCAGAGGGTAGCAGAGGACAGCAGAGGACAGCAGAGGGTAGCGAGGGTAGCCAGACGGCAGCTGAGGGTAGCAGAGGACAGCAGAGGTAGCAAGAGGACAGCAGAGCACAGCAAGGACAGCAGAGGGCAAGCCAGAGGAGACAGCAGAGGACAGCAGAGGGCAGCAGACGGCAGCAGAGGGGCAGCAGAGGACAGCCAAGAGGGGCAGCAGAGGTAGCAGAGGACAGCCAGAGGACAGCAGAGGGTTAGCAGAGGACAGAGAGGGCAGCAGACGGCAGCTGAGGGTAAGCAGAGAGACAGCAGGTACAGCAGGGACAGCAGAGGACAGCAGAGGGCAGCAGACGGCAGCAAGAGGGCAGCAGAGGACAGCAGGGGGCAGCAAGGCAGCTGAGGGGTAGCAGGACAGCAGAGGCTTGCAGAGACAGCAGAGGACCAGCAGAGGGACAGCAGAGGCAGCCAGAGGGAAGCAGAGGGAACAGCAGAAGGACAGGCAGGAGGACGCATGAGGACAGCAGAGGGCAGCAGAGGACAGCAGAGGCAGGCAGACGGCAGCTGAGGTAGCAGAGGGCAGCAGAGGCAGGCAGAGGGCAGCAGAGGGCAGCATTGAGGGCAGCAGAGGGCCAGCAGAGGGCAGGCAGAGACAGCAGAGGCAGCAGAGCGGACAGCAGCGAGGACAGCGAGGCAGCAGGAGGCAGCAGAACCGCAGCTGAGGGTAGCAGAGGACAGGGCAGAGGACAGCAGAGGACAGCAGAGGACCAGCAGAGAGGCAGCAGAGGACAGCAGAGGCAGGCAGAACGGCAGCAGACGCAAGGCAGAGGCAGCAGAGGACAGCACGAGGACAGCAGAGGCAGCAGAGGGCAGCAGACGGCAGCTTGAGGGTAGCAGAGGACAGCAGAGGACAGCAGAGGACAGCAGAGGACGCAGAGGGAGCAGAGGACAGACAGAGGACAGCAGAGGACAGCAGAGGACAGCAGAGGGGGCAGCAGAGGACAGCAGAGGCAGCCAAGACGGCAGCAGACGGCAGCCAGAGGGCAGCAGAGGACAGCAGAGGCAGCAGAGGACAGCAGAGGGCAGCAGACGGCAGCAGACGGCAGCACGAGGACCAGCAGAGGACAGCAGAGGACAGCAGAGGCAGCAGAGCGACAGGCAGAGGAAGCAGAGGGCAGCAGACGTTCAGCAGAGGTAGCAGAGGACAGCAAGGACAGGCAGAAGGGCGCAGAGGACAGCAAGAGGGCAGCAGAGGACAGCAGAGGACAGCAGAGGGCAGCATGAGGACCAGCAGAGGACAGCAGAGCGGTAGCAGAGGACAGCAGAGGACAGCAGAGGGCAGCAGAGGACAGCAGAGGACAGCAGAGGACAGCAGTGGACAGCACGAGGCAGCAGACGGCAGCAGAGGGCCAGCAGAGGAACAGCAGAGGACAGCAGAGGGCAGCACAGGGACAGCCAGAGGACAGCAGAGGGGCCAGGCAGATAAGCGGCAGCAGAGGGCAGCAGAGGACACAAGGAGGGCAGCAGAACGGCATGCTGAGGGCAAGCAAGAGGGCAAGCAGAGGCAAGCAAGAGGAACAGCAGAGGGCAGCAAGACGGGCAGCAGAGGACAGCAAGTAGGGCAGCAAGAGGACAGCAGAAGGAGCAGAGGCAGCAGAGGACAGCAGAGGGCAGGCAGATGGACAGCAAGGGCAGAGAGACAGCAGGAGGACAGCAGAGGACAGCAAGGGGCAGAAGAGTGGCAGCAGAGGAACAGCAGGGGCAGCAGAGGACGCAGGCAGGCTAGCAGAGGACAGCGAGGACAGCAGAGGACAGCAGAGGACAGCAGAGGTGTAGCAGAGGACAGCAGAGGACAGACAGAGGGTAGCAGAGGACAGCAAGGGCAGCAGACGGCAGCTGAGGAGCAGAGGACAGCAGAGGACAGCAGAGGACAGCAGAGGACAGCAGAGGGCAGCAGACGCAGCGAGGCAAGCAGAGGACAGCAGAGGGGCAGCAGTACGGGCTGAGGTACAGAGGAAGAGAGGCAGCAGACGGCAGCTGAGGGTAGCAGAGGACAGAAGGAACAGCGAGAGGACAGCAGAGGACAGAAGGGCAGCAGCACGCAGCAAGAGGGCAGCAGAGGACAGCAAGAGGGCAGCAGACGGCAGCATGAGGGCAGCAGAGGAAGCAAGAGGGCAGCAACGGCAGCTGAGGACAGCAGAGGGTGCAGAGGGAAAGCAAGGACAGCAGAGGGCAGCCAGACGGCAGAGACGGCACAGACGGCAGCAGAGGCAGCAGAGGACAGCAGAGACAGCATAGGACAGCAGAGGACAGCAGGAGGACAGCAGAGGGCAGCAGAGGACAGCAGAGGGCATGCCAGAGGAAGCAGAGGGCAGCCAGAGGGCAGCGCAGGACAGCAGAGGCGCAGAGGGGCAGCAAGAGGGCAGCAGAGGCAGCAGACGGCAGCAGAACGGCAGCAGGAGGGCAAGCAGAGGACCAGCAAGAGGACAGCAGAGGGCACAGAGGGCAGCAGTACGGCAGCATGAGGGTAAGCAGAGGACAGCAGAGGACAGCAGAGACAGCAGAGGACAGGCAGAGGGCAGCAGAGGAACAGCAGAGGCAGCCAGACGGCAGCAGACGGCAGCAGATGGGCAGCAGAGGAACAGCAGAGGCAGCAGAGGGCAGCAGAAGGGCAGCAAGAGTACAGCAGCAGGACAGCCAGAGGTAGCAGAGGAAGCCAGAGGACAGCACGAGGGCAGCAAGAGGACAGGCTGATGAGGGCAGCAGAGGAAACACACGCCGATGTGGGCAGCAGAGTAACACGCTGATGTGGCAGCAGAGGAACAGGCTGTGTGGGCAGCAGAGACAGCAGGAGGAAGCAGACGGCCTGAGGTAGCATAGGCAGCAGAGGACAGCAGAGGCAGCAGAGGAAGCAGGGGCAGCAGAGGACAGCAGAGGGCTAGCAAGACGGCAGCAGACGGCAAGCCAGAGGGGCAGCAGAGGACAGCAGAGGACAGCAGACGGCAGCAGAGGACAGGAGACAGCAGAGGACAGCAGAGGGCAGCAGAGGACAGCAGAGGACAGCAGAGGGCAGCAGACGCGGCAGCAGAGGCAGCAGAGGAAGCGAGGACAGAGAGGCATCAAGGACAGCAGAGACAGCTAGAGGGGTAGCAGAGGAACAGCAGAGACAGCAGAGGAGGCGAGTCAGAGGACAGGCAGAAGGACAGCAGAGGACGAAGGAAGAGAGGACAGCAGAAGGACAGCAGAGGACAGCAGAGACAGCAGAGGACAGCCGAGGGCAGCAGGAGGCAGCAAGAGGGCCAGCTAGGACAGGCAGAGGGCAGCAAGAGGGCAGGCAGAGGGCAGCAGAGGGCAGCAGAGGCAGCAGAGGGCAGCAGAGGAAGCAGAGGACAAGCAAGGGCAGCAGAGAAGCAGAGGACACAGAGGGTAGCCGAGGGCAGCAGAGGGCAGCAGAGGGCAGCAGAGGCCAGAGAGGACAGCAGAGGCACAGAGGACAGCAAGGGCAGCAGAGGCAGCGAGGGCAGCACGAGGGCAGCAGAGGGCAGCCAGAGGCCAGCAAGGAAGGGCACAGAGGACAGCAGAGGCAGCAGAGGACAGCAGAGGGCAGCAGAGGACACAGAGGGCAAGCAGAGACAGGCAGAGGCGCAAGAGGAGCAACGGAGCAGAGGGCAGCAGAGGACATAGCCAGAGGACAGAGAATCGGCAGCTGAGGGTAGCAGAGGACAGCAGAGGGCAGCAAGGACAGCAGAGGGCAGCGAGGGCAGCAGAGGCAGCAGAAAGGCGCAGAGGACAGCAGAGGCGCAGCAAGGACAGCAGAGGAACATGAAAGGGCAGCAGAGGACAGCAAGAGGGCAGCAACGGCAGCTGAGGACAGCAGAGGGTGCAGAGGGAAAGCAAGGACAGCAGAGGGCAGCCAGACGGCAGCAGACGCAGCAAAGGGGGCAGCCCAGAGGACAGCTGAGGGTAGCAGGACAAGCAGAGACACAGAGGACAAGCAGGGGGACAGCAGAGGAGCAGAGGACAGAGAGGGTACAGACGGAGCAGACGCAGCAGGGGCAGCAGAGGACAGCAGAAGGACAGCAGACGGCGAGCAAGAGGACAGCAGAGGACAGCAGAGGACAGCAGAGGCAGCAAGAGGAGACAGCAGAGGACCAGCAGAGGGCAGCAGACGGCAAGCAGAAGGCATCAGCAGAGACAGCAAGGAAGCAGAGGGAGCAGCAGAGACAGCAGATGACAGCGAGGGTAGCCAGAGGAGCAGAGGCAACAGCAGAGGGCAGCAGAGGACAGCAGAGGAGAAAGAGACAGTCAATGGACAGCGAGGGCAGCAGACGCAGCAGAGGGCTGCAGAGGACAGCAGAGGACAGCAGAAGGCAAGCAGCGGACAGCAGAGGACGCAGAGGCAGCAGACAGGCAGCAGAGGGCAGCAGAGGACAGCAGAGGACAGCAGAGGGCAGCAGAGGACAGGCAGAGGACAGCAGAGGGAGCAGAGGACAGCAGGGGCAGCAGAGGGCAAGCAGAGGACAGCAGAGGGAGCAGACGCGCAGCAGAGGTCAGCCAGAGGAACACGCAGAGGGTAGCAGAGGCAGCAGAGGCAGCAAGAGGGCAAGCAGAGGGCAGCAGAGGACAGCAGGGGCGCAAAGGGCACAGAGGAACAGCAGAGGGCAGCAGAGGACAGCAGGGGAGCAGAGGGCAGCAGAGGACAGCAAGGCATCCAGAGGACAGCAGAGGCAGCAAGAGGCAGCAGAGGGCAGCAGAAGACAGCAGAGGGCAGCAGAGGGCAGCAGAGGGCAGCCGAGGGAGCAAGAGGGCAGCAGAGCCAGCAAGGAACAGCAGAGGCAGCAGAGGGCAGCAAGAGGGTAGCAGAGGCAGCATAGGGCCAGCAGACGGCAGCAGAGGGCAGCAGAGGACAGCAGAGGACAGCAGAGACAGCAGAGGACAGCCGAGGGCAGCAGGAGGCAGCAAGAGGGCCAGCTAGGACAGGCAGAGGGCAGCAAGAGGGCAGGCAGAGGGCAGCAAGAGGACAGCAGAGGGCAGCAAGAGGACAGCAGGGGCACAGAGGACAGCAGAGGCGCACGAGAGGACAGGCAGAGGGACAGCAGAGGGCAGCAAGAGGACAGCAGAGGGCAAAGCAGCCAGGCAGCAGAGGGCAGCAGAGGAAGCAGAGGGCAAGCAGAGGCGCAGAGGGCAGCAGAAGGGAGCAGAGGGCAGCAGAGGCCAGCAGAAGGAAGCAGACGGCAGCAGAGGGTACAGAAGGACAGCAGAGGGCACAGCAGACGGCAGCGAGGGTATAGCAGAGGACAGCAGAGGCAGCAGAGCGGACAGGCAGACGGCAGCTGAGGGTAGCAGAGGACAGCCAGAGGACCGCAGGGACGCAGAGGACGCAGAGGGCAGCAGACGGCAGCTGAGGGTAGCAGAGGAAGGCAAGAGGTGCAGCAGAGGACAGCAGACGGCAGCTGAGGGTAGCAGAGGACAGCAGACGGACAGCAAAGGAAGCAGAGGGCAGCAGACGGCAGCATGAGGGCAGCAGAGGAAGCAAGAGGGCAGCAACGGCAGCTGAGGACAGCAGAGGGTGCAGAGGGAAAGCAAGGACAGCAGAGGGCAGCCAGACGGCAGCAGACGCAGCAAAGGGGGCAGCCCAGAGGACAGCAGAGGACAGCAGGGACAGCAGAGACAGGGCAGAGGGCAGCAGAGGACAGCAGGGGCAGCAGACGGCAGCTGAGGGTAGCAGAGGAAGCGAGGGCAGCAGAGGGCAGCAGAGGGCAGAGGGCAGCAAAGGGCAGGCAGAGGGCAGCAAGAGGGCAGCAGAGCGGCAGCAGATCGCAGAAGGGCAAGCAGAAGGAAGAGAGGAAGCAGAAGGGCAGCAGAGGGCAGCAACGGCAGCTGAGGTAGCAGAGGACACAAGCAGAGGACAGCAAGGACAGCAGAGGACAGCAAGGGCAGCAGAGGACAAGCAAGGGAGCCAGACGGCAGCTGAGGGTAGCAGGAAGCAGGACAGCAGAGGACAGCGAGGACAGAGAGGGCAGCAGAGGACAGCAGACGGCAAGCCAGAGGGCAGCAGAGGAACGAAAAGAGGACAGGCAGAGGACAGCAAGGACAGCAGAGGGCAGCAGACGGCAGCAGAGGGAAGCAGAGACAGCAGGGAAGGCAGAGGGCAGAGAGGACAGCAGAGGACAGCAGGAGGAGCAGCAGAGGACAGCAGAGACAGCAGGAACAGCAGAGGACAGCAGAGGAAGCAGAGGGCAGCAGAGGACAGCAGAGGACAGCAGAGGGCAGCAGAGGGCAAAGAGATGGGACAGCAGCGGGCAGCAGAGGGCAGCAGAAGGACAGCAGAGGGCAAGTAAAGGAGGGCAGCAAGGGCATTCAGAGGGAGCAGAGGAAGCAGAGGGCAGCCAGGAGGCAGAGAGACAGCAGGAGGGCACTCAGAGGACAGAGAGGGCAGCAGAGGGCAGCAGCGGGCAGCAGAGCGCAGCAGAGGCAGCAGGTGAGGAACAGCAGAGGGCAGCAGAGGACAGCAGGAGGGCACAGAGGCAGCAGAGGACAGCAAGGGCAGCAGAGGCCAGCAGAGGACAGCAGAGGGTCCAGTCAGAGAGGACAGCAGAGGCTAAGCAGAGGACAGCAGAGGATCAGCCGAGGACAGCAGAGGACAGCCGAGGACAGCAGAGCAGCAGAGGGCAGCAGAGGACACAGAGGCAGCAGAGGACAGCCAGAGGCAGCAGAGGGCAGCATAGAGGGCAGCAGAGGCAAGCAAGAGGGCACAGAGGACAGCAGAGGACACGAGGGCAGCAGAGGGCAGCAGAGGGGCAGCAGAGGGTAGCAGAGGAGCAAGCAGAGGACGCGAGGGTAGCCAGGGGGCAAGCAGAGGGCAGCAGAGGGCAAGCAAGAGGACAGCAGAGGGCAGCAGACGGCGCAGAGGGCAGCCAGAGGACAAGCAGAGGACAGCATGAGGACATGCAGGGAAGCAGATGGGCAGCAGAAGGGCAGCAGAGGGCATGCAGAGGGCAGCCAGAGGACAGCAAGGCAGCAGAGGGAGCAGAGGGCAGCAGACGGGCAGCAGAGGGCAGCAGAGGACAGCAGAGGGATAGCAGAGGGCAGCAGAGGACAGCAGAGGGTAGCAGAGGGCAGCAGAGGGACAGCAGAGGACAGGCAAGAGGCAGCAGAGGATCAGCAAAGGGCAGCAGAGGACAGCAGAGGGCAGCAGAGGGACAGCAGAGGGACAGCAGAGGCAGCAGGGCAGCAGAGGCAGCAGAGGGCAGCAGAGGAGCGGCAGCAGAGGGGCAGCAGAGGGCCAGCAGAGGGCAGCAGAGGGACAGCAGAGCGACAGCAGAGGGTAGCAGAGGGCAGCAGAGGAGCAGAGGGAGCAGAGGAGCAGAGGACAGAGGACAGCAGAGAACGGCAGAGGAGGACAGCAGACGGCAGCAGAGGGCAGCAGAGGACAGCAGAGGGCAGCAGACGGCAGCAGAGGGCAAGCAGAGGACAGCAGAGGGACAGCAGAGGACAGCAGAGGACAGCAGAGCGGGCAGCAGAGGACAGCAGAGGGCAGCAGAGGGCAGCAGAGGACAGCAGAGGGCAGCAGAGGACAGCAGAGGGCAGCAGACGGCAGCAGAGGGCAGCAGAGGACAGCAGAGGACAGCAGAGGACAGCAGAGGACAGCAGAGGGCAGCAGAGGACAGCAGAGGGCAGCAGAGGGCAGCACTGTCACACAAATACATGACTTTATATTTAAATCTGATTAATTTGGGGCTGATTTACTCCTGTGGTTTGTTTAAAGTTAAATGATGTCACTGACAGATCCATGATCCATTTTCAGTCGAGGATCATGTATTCATTTATTTCAGAACAAGGGGAACAAAGCTCAAGGAAACGAATGTAAATCAGGGAATATTCTTTAAAATATGGATGTATCATAGGTTATTTTAGTGCTATATAATTAGAACGATTGGATTTGGACCACAGTACTTTTAGCTGCAATACCAAGTATCGCAATACTTTAAATATTGTGTTTAGGGACGTCAAGATTAACCGGTTTACGATCACCACGATTATAAAAGGACGCGGTAGGTTTTCCGTAAGAATTTCAGAAGCCACGGTTCACCGCGAAATTTTTCACGCTGACGCACGAGCCTCTGCACGCCATAAACAGCGTAAACTCAGCGGTAGTTGAGCGAGCAGAAGGACGCTCTCCTCCAGTCTTGTATCCACACAAAAACGATTGAAGTCAGCAGAGTGGGACGTCTTTAGATCCAAACATGACCAAGGCGTTGTTGTTGTCGATGGAACATCCGTTATGCAAACCCTGATATCGGCTACGTGGAATATAACAACATCTTGGAGATAATCCTTCGCTGTAAATGTCCAGGTCAAGGTAACGAACTGCAGAATTCCCATAAAACTTGTCCAAATGTTGGGAAATAGCCACAACTGGCTCAGGATGTAAACAAAAAGCTAACGCGCTCCGCTCTGCTTCAGCGTAACAGAAAGGAAAGTGAAACCGCGCACATGTGGAAATCAGCTGTTCAAAAGAGTCTCCTTAGTCATTTTGTAACACATTTCATTCTCTGTTCATCAAACATCTGACAAATAATTAAGGAACAGCAGAACTTTTGAGAACAGGAAATCTAGCCTAGACTGTGGCCTAATAATATAGTCAAATAATTATGGTCATTATGGTCATATAAAGAAGTAAAGTCGACATTGTTTTATATTATTCAATGTAGGCCTATTTATTTTAATGCAAAACAATCTTAAAGCATTTTTCATTTTTAGAAACGGTGAATGTTTACAAGTATTAAAAAGCTTTTTAAAGACAAAAACTAAAATATCAGTTCTTTCCTTTCATTTGGTCGATAATCGTGAATAATCGTAATATCGCATATTTTCTCTCACAATAATCGTGACTAAAAAAATTGAAATCGTGACACCCCTAATTGTGTTCGAGGCGTTTTTATCTTCACTCCTTTGTTTCCAGTAACATCTACAGCACTTTGTGTTAATGTACTTTACAATCTTAACACACTGGTTTAGAAACTTTGGACACAGGACTTTTTACACATTTACGATTATCATAGTATCGGTTTATGGTGAGATTATCGTTATCGTGACTCATGTATCGTATTGAATCACGAGCTTCAACACAAACGTCACGACCAGAGCTTTACATTTATCACATTTATTATTATTATGAATGAAACCTTAGCTCTGAGTCGTTAGTGAGTTTTTGATCATTTTCAAAGTAAAGCTATTCACAAACGGACTCACATCGGTCTGAAACATGAGGAGCTAACAGCCTTTCACTGAGGTCATTTACTGAGGCTTGGGACTGGTCCGTTAGTCTTCTCTGTGATCTCTGGATCCTGCTGTAGGTTCAGTATCGGGGCTGTTCCAGGTGTTTGGAGTAGATTTACTGACTGGATCCACAGAAATATGACTTTGACCAAAGATCTGAGTGAATCCGTTTACTCTCCTCCAGTTCCTCCAGTTCCTGATGTCCCTCAGACTCTTACCTTGGTGTTCATGTTCTGGGAGAACTCCAGGATGGTGTCCACTCGGGTCCAGGCATCCGGGTGCTCCTTCAGGTGCGTCAACACCTCCTGAGCCATTCTCTGCTGCAGAACGACACAATGATCATTTAAACAAGCTAATGTAGAAGAGAGAGAAACTTTTACCCAAACTACAGTCATTGTCTTTAATCCTTCCCCACAGGTGAAGAACCTGGGTGTGATTTTTGACTCTGAGCTGACTTTTATTCCGCACATTAAGAATTTCACAAAGATAGGTTTTACCATCTAAAGAACATAGCCAGAGTCCGCCCCATTCTCTCTCGGGCCAACACGGAGACGCTAATGCTTTTATCACCAGTCGTATCGACTACTGTAATGCCCTGCTCTCTGGTCTTCCCAAAAAGAGTATCTCAGGTTTACAACTTTTACAAAATTCAGAAGCTCGTGTCCTGACGAAGACCAGGAGGCGGGACCACATTACACCGGTTTAGAGTCGCTGCATTGGCTCCCCGTGTGTTTCAGGATCGATTTTAAAGTTCTCTTAATGGTTTTTAAATGTCTTAATGGCCTTGGTCCTTCTTATCTTTCAGAACTGCTTTTACCTTATGAGCCTTCGCGGTCCCTGCGCTCCTCTGGCAGGGGTCTCCTAGTTATTCCTAAAGTCAACAGAAAGACTCACGGCGAGGCGTCTTTCCAGTATTACGGCCCTCGCCTCTGGAACGACCTGCCGGAGGGGCTCAGGACCGCAGAGAACGTTCATGTATTTAAGAGCAGGCTCAAGACCACCTTTTTAGTTTAGCTTTTAACTAATATTTATTTATATTAACTTTATTTATCTGGTTAGTTCTATACAATTATTTCTTTAGTTCCACTCTTTTTTATTTATTTATTTTATTTTATTTTTTTATTTTTATCTTGTGCTATTCCACACTTTTAGCCGAGTTTTAGCTGTTTAATTTATCTTTTATTTTTATGTTCTCCCAGTGTTTCCTCTGAGGGAGCCCTCTGCCCCGGGAGTGCTGGTTGGCTGTGGCCGATGGGCTGCTCCTGGTGCAGACGGCTCCTTGGATGGTGTTTCCTCTTTCGGTTCATCTGTACTCAGCCTTATGTACCCCACTTTATGTCCATTTTTACTTAAGACTTTTAACAACTGGGCTGTCTGTATGTATATGTGTCTGTGTGTCTGTGTCTGTGGGTGGGGTGGGGGAGGTGGGGGTTGTTGTTATTTATGTACATTTGCTGGTGGGACTATTTTAATGATTTTTTAAGCAGTGTAAAGCACTTTGTGTTACATTTTGTATGAAAAGCGCTTTATAAATAAAGTTTGATTTGATTTGATTTGAGAAGTCAACACCTCCTGAGCCATTCTCTGCTGCAGAACGACACAATGATCATTTAAACAAGCTAATGTAGAAGTAGAAAAAAAACAAAAAAAGGTGATGTTGGGTCCTATTCACTTTAATGGGATGTATCTGACGTTAACCTGCTGTAGAGTCGACTACAGGCTCTTTATAAACATCTGATCACAGAAATATCACATTTACTCTGGAGTTTCTTTAAAATCTCTCTTCTAACTTCAATTATCAAATTA
This sequence comes from Neogobius melanostomus, assembly GCA_007210695.1. NCBI lineage: Eukaryota > Metazoa > Chordata > Actinopteri > Gobiiformes > Gobiidae > Neogobius > Neogobius melanostomus. The sequence goes on from VHKM01000322.1 coordinate 72,627, forward strand.
TTTTTCCCAGAAACTATGAAGTCTTATTTTCAAAAGCTGCACTAAAATCTACTTGTTGAAAGTTGATATATATCCGTATTTGACGCTTGGGTGGTTAGCTTAGCGCCCCATGGCCTGTAGGACGCTCCAGGATCAATTTACTGTTTTATTTTTTCTCTTCTGATTGAACCGTATCCATAGTTACATATAATAATAATAATAATAATAATAATAATGCCTTACACTTGTATTGCGCTTTACAAGCCTGTATTACCAAGTTTCTCAAGCGCTGCACTGTCGTCATTATTCATTCACTCCATACTTGGTGGTGGTAAGCTACTGTTGTAGCCACAGCTGCCCTGGGGTAGACTGACGGAAGCGAGGCAACCAGTCTGCGCCATCGGCCCCTCCGACCACCACCAACCACTCACTCACTCACTACATTCGCTAGGCTTCCTGGTGTTACCAAACGGTCTCCCATCCAAGTACCGACCAGGCCCTTCCCTGCTTAGCTTCCAAGGTCTGACGGGATGGGCAGAGCAAAGGCGGTATGACCACATACATATATATATATACATTCCATTCCAAAAATCTACCAGAAACCCTAAACAAAAACTGAAATCACATTGATCCTGAAGAATCACAGCATTCACCTGGCGCTAAGCTAACCACCCATAGAGCCGTGGGTCACACTTTATCTTTTACATAAAAAGTGGCATAATGCGCCGTTTGTCTGTTGTTATTTCAGCAGGAGATTCAGATAAAGTTCTCTCTGTTTGGACCCAGAAAAAGATGATTATTACCGTATTTTCCGGACTATAAATTGCACTTCTTTTCATAGTCTGGCGTCTTATACTCCGGAGCGACTAATATGTGATTTTTTTTCCTTTTTTGCCACTAGAGGCACTGCAGGCTAATCGAGCAGCAGAAAGAAAGTTTGGAGTGAGCGAGAAGCGGAGGTTACTCTTACCACGATGAATAAAACGAACAAAGCTAATCTCGGGCTAAAAGCTCGAGCCACAGCGAGAGGAACGAGTTCCCAAATGAGAGCTTGAAAAACGTGCTGCCGGGAGAGGCTCGTCAACAGTTACGCCTCCGTGTCCAGGTCGTTGCCACGGCGATTGTTCAGAAGTGACACCGAGGATGAAGATTTCAATGGAGTGATTTGGAGTGAGATGGAGAGTTTGGTCTGTTTTTATGTTATAGTTACCTGATACGTTTATGTGCCGTTAACCAGACTCCTGTTTAGTTCGTTGTTTATGCTTCATGTAGCTAAGTTAGCATAACGTACGCCTATTCAGCCGGTTGTTTCTTCATTAGGCATATTTTGGCTGGTGCGTCTTATACTCCGGAAAAATACGGCATTATTCTGATTCTGATGGTTTTTAAGTTCCTGTTCTAAATCCTTAATGGATGTTCAACCTTTGGAGATTTAGATCAGGATGAGCCGATATAAAAGTGTCTCTGAGACACTCTCTCCCTACAAGTAAAGCAGAGCTCTAGCGCCCCCTGTGGCCTGACGCAGTTCTACATAGAGTTATAATCAGAGCTCTAGCGCCCCCTGTGGCCTGACGCAGTTCTACACAGAGTAATAATCAGACCGCTAGCACCCCCTGTGGCCTGATGCATTCTACAGAGTAAAATCAGACCGCTAGCACCCCCTGTGGCCTGATGCAGTTCTACACAGAGTAATAATCAGAGCTCTAGCGCCCCCTGTGCCTGATGCATTCTACACAGAGTAATAATCAGAGCTCTAGCGCCCCCTGTGGCCTGACGCAGTTCTACACAGAGTAATAATTAGACCGCTAGCGCCCCCTGTGGGCCTGATGCAGTTCTACACAGAGTAATAATCAGACCGCTAGCGCCCCCTGTGGCCTGACGCAGTTCTACACAGAGTAATAATCAGAGCTCTAGCGCCCCTGTGGCCTGACGCAGTTCTACACAGAGTAATAATCAGACCGCTAGCGCCCCCTGTGGCCTGATGCAGTTCTACACAGAGTAATAATCAGACGCTAGCGCCCCCTGTGGCCGACGCAGTTCTACACAGAGTTATAATCAGAGCTCTAGCGCCCCCTGTGGCCGACGCAGTTCTACACAGAGTTATAATCAGAGCTCTAGCGCCCCCTGTGGCCTGACGCAGTTCTACACAGAGTTATAATCAAGCTCTAGCCCCCTGTGGCCTGAGCAGTTCTACACAGGTTATAATCAGAGCTCTAGCACCCCTGTGGCCTGACGCAGTTCTACACAGTTATAATCAAGCTCTAGCACCCCTGTGGCCTGATGCAGTTCTACACAGAGTTATAATCAAAGCTCTAGCGCCCCTGTGCCTGATGCAGTTCTACACAGAGTTATATCAAAGCTCTAGCCCCCTGTGGCCTGAGCAGTCTAACAGAGTATAATCAAGCTCTAGCGCCCCTGTGGCCTGATGCAGTTCTACACAGAGTTATAATCAAAGCTCTAGCGCCCCCTGTGGCCTGATGCAGTTCTACACAGAGTTATAATCAGAGCTCTAGCGCCCCCTGTGGCCCGACGCAGTTCTACACAGAGTTATAATCAGAGCTCTAGCGCCCCCTGTGGCCTGACGCAGTTCTACACAGAGTAATAATCAGAGCTCTAGCGCCCCCTGTGGCCTGATGCAGTTCTACACAGAGTTATAATCAAAGCTCTAGCGCCCCCTGTGGCCTGATGCAGTTCTACACAGAGTTATAATCAGAGCTCTAGCGCCCCCTGTGGCCTGATGTAGTTCTACACAGAGTTATAATCAGAGCTCTAGCGCCCCCTGTGGCCTGACGCAGTTCTACACAGAGTTATAATCAGAGCTCTAGCGCCCCCTGTGGCCTGATGCAGTTCTACACAGAGTTATAATCAAAGCTCTAGCGCCCCCTGTGGCCTGATGTAGTTCTACACAGAGTTATAATCAGAGCTCTAGCGCCCCCTGTGGCCTGACGCAGTTCTACACAGTTATAATCAGAGCTCTAGCGCCCCCTGTGGCCTGACGCAGTTCTACACAGAGTTATAATCAAAGCTCTAGCGCCCCCTGTGGCCTGATGCAGTTCTACACAGAGTTATAATCAGAGCTCTAGCGCCCCCTGTGGCCTGATGCAGCTCTACACAGAGTTATAATCAAGCTCTAGCGCCCCTGTGGCCTGATGCAGTTCTTACAGAGTTATAATCAGAGCTCTAGCGCCCCCTGTGGCCTGACGCAGTTCTACACAGAGTTTAATCAGAGCTCTAGCGCCCCCTGTGGCCTGACGCAGTTCTACACAGAGTAATAATCAGAGCTCTAGCGCCCCCTGTGGCCTGACGCAGTTCTACACAGAGTTATAATCAGAGCTCTAGCGCCCCCTGTGGCCTGATGTAGTTCTACACAGAGTTATAATCAGAGCTCTAGCGCCCCCTGTGGCCTGATGCAGTTCTGAACAGTTATAATCAGAGCTCTAGCGCCCCCTGTGGCCTGACGCAGTTCTACACAGAGTAATAATCAGAGCACTAGCGCCCCCTGTGGCCTGATGCAGTTCTACACAGAGTTATAATCAGAGCTCTAGCGCCCCCTGTGGCCTGACGCAGTTCTACACAGAGTAATAATCAGAGCACTAGCGCCCCCTGTGGCTGATGCAGTTCTACACAGAGTTATAATCAGAGCTCTAGCGCCCCCTGTGGCCTGATGTAGTTCTTACAGAGTTATAATCAGAGCTCTAGCGCCCCCTGTGGCCTGACGCAGTTCTACACAGAGTTATAATCAGAGCTCTAGCGCCCCCTGTGGCCTGACGCAGTTCTACACAGAGTTATAATCAGAGCACTAGCGCCCCCCTGTGGCCTGATGTAGTTCTTAGAGTTATAATCAAAGCTCTAGCGCCCCCTGTGGCCTGATGTAGTTCTTAGAGTTATAATCAAAGCTCTAGCGCCCCCTGTGGCCTGATGCAGTTCTACACAGAGTTATAATCAAGCTCTAGCGCCCCTGTGGCCTGATGCAGTTCTACACAGAGTTATAATCAAAGCTCTAGCGCCCCCTGTGGCCTGATGCAGTTCTACACAGAGTTATAATCAAGCTCTAGCGCCCCCTGTGGCCTGATGCAGTTCTACACAGAGTTATAATCAAAGCTCTAGCGCCCCTTGTGGCCTGATGCAGTTCTACACAGAGTTATAATCAGAGCTCTAGCGCCCCCTGTGGCCTGATGCAGTTCTACACAGAGTAATAATCAAAGCTCTAGCACCCCCTGTGGCCTGATGCAGTTCTACACAGAGTTATAATCAAAGCTCTAGCGCCCCCTGTGGCCTGATGTAGTTCTTACAGAGTTATAATCAAGCTCTAGCGCCCCCTGTGGCCTGATGCAGTTCTACACAGAGTTATAATCAGAGCTCTAGCGCCCCCTGTGGCCTGATGTAGTTCTTACAGAGTTATAATCAAAGCTCTAGCGCCCCTTGTGGCCTGATGCAGTTCTACACAGAGTTATAATCAGAGCTCTAGCGCCCCCTGTGGCCTGATGCAGTTCTACACAGAGTTATAATCAGAGCTCTAGCGCCCCCTGTGGCCTGATGCAGTTCTACACAGAGTAATAATCAAAGCTCTAGCACCCCCTGTGGCCTGATGCAGTTCTACACAGAGTTATAATCAAAGCTCTAGCGCCCCCTGTGGCCTGATGTAGTTCTTTACAGAGTTATAATCAGAGCTCTAGCGCCCCCTGTGGCCTGATGTAGTTCTTACAGAGTTATAATCAGAGCTCTAGCGCCCCCTGTGGCCTGACGCAGTTCTACACAGAGTTATAATCAGAGCTCTAGCGCCCCCTGTGGCCTGATGCAGTTCTGAACAGTTATAATCAGAGCTCTAGCGCCCCCTGTGGCCTGACGCAGTTCGAACAGTTATAATCAGAGCGCTAGCGCCCCCTGTGGCCTGATGCAGTTCTACACAGAGTTATAATCAGAGCTCTAGCGCCCCCTGTGGCCTGATGCAGTTCTACACAGAGTTATAATCAGAGCTCTAGCGCCCCCTGTGGCCTGATGCAGTTCTACACAGAGTAATAATCAAAGCTCTAGCACCCCCTGTGGCCTGATGCAGTTCTACACAGAGTTATAATCAAAGCTCTAGCGCCCCCTGTGGCCTGATGTAGTTCTTACAGAGTTATAATCAAAGCTCTAGCGCCCCCTGTGGCCTGATGCAGTTCTACACAGAGTTATAATCAGAGCTCTAGCGCCCCCTGTGGCCTGATGTAGTTCTTAGAGTTATAATCAAAGCTCTAGCGCCCCTTGTGGCCTGATGCAGTTCTACACAGAGTTATAATCAGAGCTCTAGCGCCCCCTGTGGCCTGATGCAGTTCTACACAGAGTTATAATCAGAGCTCTAGCGCCCCCTGTGGCCTGATGCAGTCTACACAGAGTTATAATCAGAGCTCTAGCGCCCCCTGTGGCCTGATGCAGTTCTACACAGAGTTATAATCAAAGCTCTAGCGCCCCCTGTGGCCTGATGTAGTTCTTACAGAGTTATAATCAGAGCTCTAGCGCCCCCTGTGGCCTGACGCAGTTCTACACAGAGTTATAATCAGAGCTCTAGCGCCCCCTGTGGCCTGATGCAGTTCTGAACAGTTATAATCAGAGCTCTAGCGCCCCCTGTGGCCTGATGCAGTTCTGAACAGTTATAATCAGAGCTCTAGCGCCCCCTGTGGCCTGACGCAGTTCTACACAGAGTAATAATCAGAGCACTAGCGCCCCCTGTGGCCTGATGCAGTTCTGAACAGTTATAATCAGAGCTCTAGCGCCCCCTGTGGCCTGATGCAGTTATGAACAGTTATAATCAGAGCTCTAGCGCCCCCTGTGGCCCACCTGTGGCCCGACGCCGTGGTAAAGACAGTTGACCACGTTATCCAGGAGGTTGATGTCCAGTTTCTGGTTGAAGTCCAGCAGCTGCTGCGCTGCATGGTCGGCCAACATGGTCATCACTGCGGGCATAGAGCTCTGTGGGGGAGACGGGGGGGAAGAGGGGGGAGAGAGGGGGAGAGAGAGGGGTGAGAGAGAGGGGAGAGAGAGGGGAGAGAGAGGGGGAGAGAGGGGGAGAGAGAGGGGAGAGAGAGGGGGGAGAGAGGGGAGAGAGAGGGGAGAGAAGAGGGGAGAGAGAGAGAGGGGGAGAGAGAGGGGAGAGAGAGGGGAGAGAGAGGGGAGAGAGAGGGGAGAGAGAGGGGAGAGGGAGAGAGGGGAGAGAGAGAGGGGAGAGGGGGAGGAGGGGGAGAGAGAGGGGGAGAGAGAGGGAGAGAGAGGGGAGAGAGAGGGGGGGAGAGGGGGAGAAGAGGGGAGAGAGGGGGGAGAGAGAGGGGGAGGGGGAGAGAGAGGGGAGAGAGAGGGAGAGAGGGGAGAGAGAGGGGGAGAGGGGAGAGAGGGTGAGAGAGGAGAGAGAGGAAAGTGGGGAGAGAGAGAGGGGAGAGGGGAGAGAGAGGGAGAGAGGGGAGAGAGAGGAAAGTGGGGAGAGAGAGAGGGGAGAGGGGAGAGAGAGGAAAGTGGGGAGAGAGAGAGGGGAGAGGGAGAGAGAGGGAGAGAGGGAGAGAGAGGAAAGTGGGGGAGAGAGAGAGGGGAGAGGGGAGAGAGAGAGGGGAGAGGGGAGAGAGTCACATGAAGAGGTCAGACACGGTCAAACAGCTGAGGCTCAGATCAGTCGGAAACAAAAGCCTAATGTGGCGTCTGAAGATTAAAACAACAAATAAAACATTTTATATTTTTCTAAACCCTCTGGAAAGTCTCAGCCTGTTCTCAGCAGAATTAAACATTATCCAAAGAAAGATCTTTATTCCTGTAGTAACTTACATGTCAGGTCTACGGCAGCAAAGATCTGACCTTCCTTGTCGTTTGATAGATCACCCATCACCTCTTCACGATCAAACTGCTGAACCATAAACCCGAGCTTTGGAATTCTTCATCAGTTCAGGATTTTAAATGATCGTTATGGAACTTATTGAGAAGCCATGTTTTAAAGCTGGGGTGCCTGACTTTTGTCACCAGTCTGTTGTAAACACAACAAAAACACAGACCGTAAGAGTTTATCGAGCCATGGAAGATAAATGTAGAATCTAAATAAGTGCAGTTTATTTTGAGGGTGGTCCGCTCTAAGCTGTACACGGGCGCGAAACGCACATATGATTCATTTGCTTCAACAATTTGGATGTGCAGGAGGGATTGTGAGAGCTAGAAACGAGTTTGGGCTAAAACTAAAAATGTCAAACATTTGAACAAGAAAAATCCCAGTTATAGCTGTTGAATTTTATGAACTCTTGTCCATGTCCTGTCGTGATAAAGATATTATTTAAAAAATACATTAACCTCTTAACCCCCACCTGAACCAAGCACATGTTTCCTTTAGACTTTACCCAAATTTAAAAGCTTCAGGAAAAAAAAAGCATTAAAAACCCCACAAAAACATGACAAAATAGCACCAATCACACAACGAAAAATGGTGACGACGAAAGGAAAAGTCTTGGATCACATTTGTAGGTCTTAGCTTTCAAATGAGTCGAAAGGTTTTTAGATTTGGGTAAAGCTGAACTGGATAAAATATGCTGGGTTCAGGTGGGGGTTAAGAGGTTATTTCCAAAAATAAGGAGCAGCTAAATGTGAGCACGGCGTCGATATAACAGTGTTATTGCATTTCCTGCAACGATGAGGAGAGAGTCAAGAGTCAAATTCAGCATTTCCATTACAGCTGTATATTCCTGTTACGTTTGTATATTTCTGTTATATTTGTATATAAGTTTGTATATAAGTTTGTATATTTCTGTTTGTATATAAGTTTGTATATTTCTGTTTGTATATTTCTGTTGTATATAAGTTTGTATATTTCTGTTTGTATACAAGTTTGTATATTTCTGTTTGTATATTTCTGTTTGTATATAAGTTTGTATATAAGTTTGTATATTTCTGTTTGTATATAAGTTTGTATATTTCTGTTTGTATATTTCTGTTTGTATATAAGTTTGTATATTTCTGTTTGTATACAAGTTTGTATATTTCTGTTTGTATATTTCTGTTTGTATATAAGTTTGTATATAAGTTTGTATATTTCTGTTTGTATATAAGTTTGTATATTTCTGTTTGTATATACGTTTGTATATAAGTTTGTATATACGTTTGTATTAGGGGTGTGACCGGTTAACCGGTTAGTAAATCATAACCGGTTAGGAAAAATCAGTAACCGATAACCGAAAAAAAGTCAAATGAACACGTATTATTTATTTAGACATTAAGGCGAGACACGGCAGGTGAAAATATTGATTTTTCACGCAGTGGTCGAAGTGGAGATTTGTATCTATTTTCCTCCCTTTACATCTTAGTTTTCATGTCAGAGAATAAAAATAACAAAACTCAGCCCGCATGATGCTTATTTTATGATGATTTGTCCGCTTGCGAGCCAGACGGAACCCGGAAGTAAGAAAACCGGCGTGGAAAGACCGCTCTGCAGCGGGTATTTCATTCACAAATATTGACAGCTTTTACATCCACGTGTGCTGCAAAGGGTTCCGTGATGACGCTATCACGCCCAAATATGGTATATTTCCTTCTGGGAGACGCCTGGACGGACGAGCCGAAGAAGGTTCCGCGCATGCGCAGTCGCCACAAAACTCAAGGCTTGTTTTCTCTGAATGAGAGAAGGCCCCACTCGGGCAGCGGGTGAGCCCTTATAGTAGCTCCTACAGACTCCAAACTTTACAGTCAGGTACTTGTTTTTACAATTCTACGGCAAGTTTTCTGTACGACCTAATTAGGCCTACTTTATCATAATTGTATATGTCTGGCAATTGCGTGGCGGCCGTGACGCGAAGGAATCATTCTGATAAGTGACTGCACGCTCCATTGGCCGTATAGCGCAACTGCGGTCCACTTCTTAAACAAACGGTTACCATTTTTTGTAACCGTTCACACCCCTAGTTTGTATACAAGTTTGTATATAAGTTTGTATATAAGTTTGTATACAAGTTAATGTGCAGCCGCCTTGACCTCGACGTCCTCCTGAAGTCGTTTAAACCAACGCTAATGTTTAACACAAATATAAACAATTACAGATTATCGGTGAAATATTAGGGACTGAACAGTGTGAGGTGACACAATCTGCATAACCCACACATACACGACTTTAAATGACTTTTCACAATGTTTTCCCTTTTCTCACCCGATATTGTAAACGAGCAGATCTTACACATTATTCTTCTGTTTTCTGGCCCTAGACAAATATTTTAGGATAATTTTCTGTACATTTATGAGCTTGTTTTGTAATATTTAGTAACACTTTTTCTTTGTTGTTATTAAGAGTTTTCCGTTTTGTCTCACATTCCAGTTTTTGACGATCAGGAAACTCAGATTTATTGACATTTGCTCGTGTTAAAAAAGCAGAAACACAAATGATTGTCTTTTAGAAATAGTGGCCACTGTTTAGATCTGACCCTCGGCTCGAGTGACGAGATCTTCAGCTCTTCTGGCTCCTCGTTTTTTTACACTTTACATTTCAGACAAATTCAGCAGAGATTTGGATTAAACGACAGTGTGCGAGCTTCCATTTCCCCCAAAGGCGTGATAACAAATCAATGAACTTTCAGATTCCAGCAACATAATCCAGGAAACACAGATCTGAGCGCTCCTGCAGCAGAAGAAGAGAGGAACCTGAAACTCTCTTCCCTCAGACAGAGTGTCTACAGTTCAACAGTTTCAGGATTTCAATACGAGGAACGTCCTGCGATGTGACATAGAAACAAACCTTACTGTGAACTCTGTGCTTTGGTTTATGGCGTTGATCAATATTCAGATTAATAATTATTTCATAAAAACAGATTTAAATTAGACCCTTTCTGTCGCACCACAGGACGACAGCCGGAAACAAACATCATAAAACCGGAGTCTGTCATTAAAAACAAACCAGTTTGACCTGGTTCTTAGGATTATTACTTTTTCAAACAAAAGTTTTCTGAAAGTGAAAGTCCCAGGACGCTTTACTTGTGTCCAAATTATTAGAGATGCACCGATCCAGCTTTTTTGATACCGATACCGATACTGGGGTTTGAGTGTCTGCCGATACCCGATATTTACCGATACCACTTTCTTAAAAATGTCTTTCTCCGAGTGAAACATTGAATACAATTTTCTCCATTTTAAGATCAATAAAGTTACATTTTATTGTCATGATATTACGGATCAATTATATCATTGATAAATATTTAACAAGGATCACTGGACTTTTCTACACTGAATATCCTTATGGTATTCGACAGGCGTTAATAACTCACATGAAGTTTCTGATCATTTATAAATACATTCGACTTGGCTTCAGCAGTGGTTATTTTATTAGGCCACTTTAGGTATTTCTATGTTAGTTTCTGTCCCAGCCTTGATAAGTTTCCATTAGCTTTAGCATGCTAACACTAGCTTTAGCATACTGTTGCTAAGCGTTTGCGGAGGTTTGGATTCTCCTGGTTCTGAGCTTTACAATGATATGCAGCCCATATTCACTTAGATTAAGGTGGAAAGTTGTGCTTTTAGGCGTCAGAGCCAAAACTGCTATCGGTTCAGTATCGAATATTTGTAGCCGATACCCGATATCGTATTTTTTTCAGTATCGGCTCCGATATCCGATACCAGTATCGGATATCGGAGCCTTGTGTCTAAATCGACATCAGTTACAAATGTGAAAAACAGATTTGTGGAGAAAAAGTCTCTTAAATGACGGTTTTGGAAACAGCAGCTCTTCAGAATTTGAGGCTCCTCCCCAGGCCAGACGACTGTGCTTTGAAAGATTAGGCTACAGTGGAAAACTCCTGGGTAGGGGTGTCACGGTTTCAATTTTTTAAGTCACGATTATTGTGAAAGAAAATATTGCGATTTTACGATTATTCACGATTATCGACCGAATGAAAGGAAAGAACTGATATTTTAGTTTTGTCTTTAAAAAGCTTTTTAATACTTGTAAACTTGCAAACATTCACCGTTTCTAAAATGAAAAATGCTTTAAGATTGTTTTGCATTAAAATAAATAGGCCTACAATGAATAATACAAAACAATGTCAAGTTTACTTCTTTATAATGACCATAATGATCATAATTATTTTACTATATATTATTAGGCCACAGTCTAGGCTGGGTTTCCTGTTCTCTAAAGTTCTGCTGCTGCTTAATTATTTGTCAGATGTTTTGATGAACAGAGAATGAAACGTGTTTACAAAATGACTAAGGAGACTCTTTTGAACAGCTGATTTCCACATGTGCGCGGTTTCACTTTCCTTTCTGTTACGCTGAAGCAGAGCGGAGCGCGTTAGCTTTTCTTTACATCCTGAGCCAGTTGTGGCTATTTCCCAACATCTGGACAACTTTTTATGGGAATTCTGCAGTTCGTTACCTTGACCTGGACATTTACAGCGAAGGATTATCTCCAAGATGTTGTTTATATTCCACGTAGCCGATATCAGGGCCTTTTGCTGCAACTTTCTGACGACAGGGTTTGCATAACGGATGTTCCATCGACAACAACAACGCCTTAAGGCTTGGAAAAAACGTTCCCAGAACGTTCTAAAAACCAAAAATTGTTACCTGGGTTGGTCATGTTTTGGATCCTAAAGAGGTCCCACTCTGCTGACTTCAATCGTTTTGTGTGGATACAACACTGGAGGAGAGCGTCCTTCTGCCTCGCTCAACTACCGGTGAGTTTACACTGTTTATGGCGTGCAGCGGCTCGTGCGTCAGCGTGAAACATTTCCGCTGTAAACCGTGACTTCTGAAATTCTTACGGAAAACCTACCGCGTCCTTTTATAATCGTGGTAATCGTAAAACCGGTTAATCTTGACATCCCTACTCCTGGGTGATTGAGAGCTTGTACGATAAACTCAAGGACAAAACTTTTATTCCTTTAGTGAAGTTTACATTTACGTGTCATTGCAAAGATCTGTGATCAGGACTTCTTTACGGTCTTTACTTTTAAAGCAGAAACACGGTTTACAAATGTCACGCGAGTCCGAGTGTGAAGAGCGTGTGGACGGTGAAGTGGGTCAGACAGGAGGAAGTGTATAAATAAAGCTGAATGAATGGAACCTGAGACGCGCCGTGAGGCTCTGTCGACAAGAGTGAACCATGTGTGACGCTCTTCACGCTCGTCTGACGCGTCACACCTGTGGCACAGTGGTTAGAGCCTCACACAGCGAGTGCAAGATAAACAACTCTAAAGATATGGGTCAGCTTGACATGTTTGTCTGAGGTTTATGTGAACATTTATTGTTTTATTTTCATGCATTTTTTATATATTTTAAAGCACTTTTCAAAATCAAATCCAAAAAACATCTCATTATTGCAACAGACGTAAAATATTTAATGAGAAAACGAGAATCCAAAACCTTTTGGATTGTTTCAAAATCGATTTTTTTCCCACACAGTTGATCACTGCTGTCAAGAAAACCGAGAACAACATATTAATTTTCTTATTTATTATTTTATTCTCCCTACAATGTATATAATGCTCTACTGGCTTTATTTTTAACCCTGTACTTTTCTGTAGGCCCTCTGTACATCTGGCAAAGGACGACAGATGAAACCTCTGGCATATTATACTGTTGTTAATATGCACTGTCATAATAAATACATTACATTAAACATTGTTGCTCATTTCTGCAACACCTTTTAAAATGTTATAGTAAAAAGTCCAAACGTTTGTCAGTAAAAACAGTCTATATTACTGATATATGTGTACATACAGTAATGGTCGTAGAGCTCAGTCATCTTTAACATGAGCTGTAACAACAGCTGCAAAAGCACTGTTTGCGTAAGTGAATAAACAGGAAGTTGCCAAAGAAGCAAGAACTTTACAAACACGAGACAAACCAACACTTTCTCCAGAGTGTTTGTGCTCTTTTCTGTTTCTAAATCCCGGGATAACGCGGTGTGTGTCCCTTTAACTCCCCTGAGCGCATTTGGAGGCGTAGCAGCTCCATGCAAACACTGGACATGTGCTTCTTCAGCAGAGACTCCACCACTCCCACCCGAGCCCGTGCACAGTTTACAGCTTTAAACGTGAACCGAGCCCGTGCACAGTTTACAGCTTTAAACGTGAAGAAAAGCCTCAAGTGTCACGTTAGCAGTAGTTAGCTCCGGACAACGAGCAGCTCCTCAAGTCCAGCTCCTAAAGTCCAGCTCCTAGGGTCCAGTATAATGACAGCACGTGCAGCTCCTCAAGTCCAGAATAATGACAGCTCCTAAAGTCCAGTATAATGACAGCACGTGCAGCTCCTAAAGTCCAGAATAATGACAGCTCCTAAAGTCCAGCTCCTAAAGTCCAGTATAATGACAGCACGTGCAGCTCCTAAAGTCCAGAATAATGACAGCTCCTAAAGTCCAGTATAATGACAGCACGTGCAGCTCCTAAAGTCCAGAATAATGACAGCTCCTAAAGTCCAGTATAATGACAGCACGTGCAGCTCCTAAAGTCCAGAATAATGACAGCTCCTAAAGTCCAGCTCCTAAAGTCCAGTATAATGACAGCACGTGCAGCTCCTAAAGTCCAGAATAATGACAGCTCCTAAAGTCCAGTATAATGACAGCACGTGCAGCTCCTAAAGTCCAGTATAATGACAGCTCCTAAAGTCCAGCTCCTAAATCCAGTATAATGACAGCACGTGCAGCTCCTAAGTCCAGAATAATGACAGCTCCTAAAGTCCAGTATAATGACAGCACGTGCAGCTCCTAAAGTCCAGAATAATGACAGCTCCTAAAGTCCAGTTAATGACAGCACGTGCAGCTCCTAAAGTCCAGTATTTACAGCAGTATGATGAGCACGTGCAGCTCCTAAAGTCCAGTACTTAAAGCAGGAAAAGCCCGTGTTTGTCCGGTATTTACGGTACTTGTGATGTTCTTACCTAAAGTCCGCGCCTCCTCTTCGGTAAAACCCTCTCAGCTCCGGAGCAGCTGAACACAGACTTGTGAATTAAATCAGATAAATCCTGTTCGGTCGCGCAGCCTCCGGGCTCGGGGCGGTGAGTCTCCGGTGTGTCGGTCTCCAAGTCTCCTAGGGCAGGATGAGATCCATGTTCCTTCGGTAAAAGAGATAAATGTGGATGTTTGTAGCGGCTGGAGTCGCGGAGCTGCTGCTCTGAAGCCTCTCCACAGCCTCTGCAGACCGGCTCAAACCGGTTCAGACCGGGAGATTCCATCTCGGTTTAGTTTCAGGCTTTTGGCGGCGCGGAAAGTTTGGACCGAGGACCCGCCCAGAGCGAGCCGCCATTGGAGCAGCTCCGAGCGGGGCCGGGCCTGAGGACAGCCCGGCGTTTGGGCCGAGCACCGGGGAGCACCGAGGATCTGAGGAATCGGTTCATTTTAAAGAGCCGTTTAAAAGACTGGCAACTTTTTTAAACTGATATGACACGTTTATTTTTCTAAGATCCAAGATTCGTGTTTTGATTAAAATGACTAAAACAAACTGTGGTTCACAGGGAGAGAGAAAAAGGAGAAGCGGCGTGTTTGCAGACAGTTAGCATTATCCTGTTCAATGTAGCCATTAGCATTAGTCTGCTCAATGGATTTTCTCTATAGAGTCCAGTTACCATGGAGATCCGCCAACTTTGCAGCTGTTAGCATACATTTCCATTGAGTAACATTAGCTAAAACAGTATAATAAAATAATATATATAATATATATATATATTATATTATAATAATAATATTGTATTTCTTGTATTTCGGCCGCGAATACAAGCGGCCGAAATGAGTTTCCTTCGCAGGGTGGCTGGGCGCACCCTCCGAGATCGGGTGAGGAGCTCAGTTACCCGGGAGGAGCTCGGGGTAGAGTCGCTGCTCCTTCACGTCGAAAGGAACCAGCTGAGGTGGCTAGGGCATCTGTTCCGGATGCCCTCCTGGTCGCCTCCCTCGGGAGGTGCTCCAGGCATGTCCTATTGGGAGGAGGCCTCGTGGAAGGCCCAGGACACGCTGGTGGGACTATGTCTCCGAGCTGGCCTGGTGTCGCCTCGGGTCCCCCAGATCAGCTGGAGGAGGTGTGCGTGGATCGGGAAGTCTGGGCATCTCTGCTGAGACTGCTGCCCCGCGACCCGGCCCCAGATAAAGCGGAAGAAAATGGATGGATGGATGGATAATATAATAGTGGAGAAAGCCGTGGAACAACTCCGTTAGCTGGTTAACTTTCAGATTTTAACTTTTAAAATCTCCATTAATTTACAATTGCTGCTAATCCCATAATGCTTAGCGATATGACATCACATTCCCGAACTCTATAGCCGTTAGAATTAGCCTGCTCAATGTATTTGTTTATTGGTTTATTTGGTAGGGACAGTGCAAGTAATGAACAAGCCACACCGGATTGTAGCCTTGGGCTAATTTCCATCCTTCGTCCCCCATGCACACTCTGAAACACACTCTCATTCATCCTGGCCTATTGTACATGTTTTTAGTGGTAGGAGAAACCGGAGTACCCGGAGGAAACCTACACAGACACGGGGAGAACATGCAAACTCCACACAGAAAGGCCCCGTCCAGGTGGGAATCGAACCCGGACCCGGAATCGAACCCGGACCTTCTAGCTGTGAAGCACGAGCGTTAACCGCTGTACTACCGTGCCGCCCCACTATAGCCGTTGCATTAGCCTGCTCAATGATATAGGTTGCACTATAGCCGTTAGCATTAGCCTGCTCAATGTATTTTCCCTATAGCCTTAGCCATTAGGCCTGTTCAATGTATTTTCCTATAGCCGTAGCATTGCCTGCTCAATGTTTTTCCTATAGCCTTAGATTGTCTGTGCAATTGTATTTTCCCTAGCATTAGCATTTAGTCTGCTAATTTTATTTCCTAATAGCCGGTGCATTAGCCTGTTCAATGTATTTTCCTATAGCCGTTGCATTAGCCGCTCATGTTTTATTTCCTATCAGGCCATTGCATTAGTCTGCTCAATGTATTTTCCTATAGCCGTTAGCTTAGCCGCTTCAATGTATTTCCTGATAGCGTAGGCATTGTCTGTTCATTGTATTTTCCTATAGCCATTAGCTGTAGTTTCTCAATGTATATTCCTTAAGCGTTGCATTAGCCTGTCTGTATTTCCCTATAGCCGTTGCATTGCCTGCTAATGATTTCGGTGCGGTTAGGATGGTTGTTCAAGATGTTGTTTCCCGTATAGCATTAGCATTAGTCTGCTCAATTGTATTTTTCCTATAAGCCGGTTAGCATTAGTCTGGTTTTTTACTTCATGTATTTTCCTATAGCCATTTGGCATTAGGGTGCTTTGTCAATTGTTTTTTCCTTAGCCGGTTAGCATTGTCTGTTCAAGTGTATTTTCCTATAGCATTTCATTAGTCTGCTTCAATGTATTTTCTTTAGCCAGATTTAGCATAGTCTGTTCAATGTATTTTCGGCTTAGCCATTGATTGTCTGCGTCAGTGTATTTCCTATGCCGTTTAGCTTGTCTGTTCAATTGTATTTCCTAGAGCCGATTAGCATTTAGTCTGCTCAATGTATTTTCCCTATAGCAAGAGCTTAGGCCATTAGTCTGTTCAATGATTTTCGCTATAGCCATTAGCATTGTCTGCTCAATGTATTTTCCCGTTATAGCCATTAGCATTAGTCTGTTCATGTATTTTCCTAGCATTAGCATTTAGTCTGCCTGCCATTGTCTTTTCCTTTACAATTAGCATTTAGCCTGCTCATGGTCTTTTCCTATGCTTGCTGATTTAGTCTGCCAAGTGTATTTTTCAACTATAGCGGTTAGGCATTAGTCTAGTTCAATGTATTCCCTTATAGCCGATTAGCATTAGCCTGCTTCAATTGTATTGCCTATGGGTTACATTAGCTCTTCATTGTATTTTCCTATAGCCATTAGCTTTGTCTGCCTCATGTATTTCGCATATAGCCATTTAGCATTAGCCTGGCTCATGTGTTTTCCCGTATAGCGGTTGCATTAGTCTGTTCAATGTATTTTCCTATGCCGTAGGGCCTGTAAGTATTTTCTTATAGCCGGTTTCCCATTAGCTTTCAATGTATTTTCCTTTCCTTTTATTCCGACACGCCCACATTGCCTCTGTGCCTTGTTTCGGCACTCGTTGTAGTTAACCTTTATCTGGTAGAGCGTAAAGGCTGTTGATTAACGGAGAATGAGGGAAATGTCTTCATTGGTTGTATGGGCGCGGCTTCTTCCTTGTTAGTATGGTTCGCGGGTTCTTCATTGGTTAGTATGGGCCGCTTCTTCATTGGTTGTTTATGGGCGCGGGGTTTCTTCATTGGTATGTATTGGGCAAGGTTCTTCATATGGTTAGTATGGCTTCTTTCATGGTTGTTATGGGCGCGGGCTTCTTCCATTGTTAGTTATGGGACAGGGGCTTCCATTTGGTTAGTAGGCACAGGCTTCTTCCATTGGTTCGTATGGGTGCGGGCTTTTCAGTTGGTTGTATGGGGCAACAGGCTTCTTCATTGTTGTATGGCCGCGCGGGCTTTTTCCGTTGGTTAGTATGGGCTTCTTTCATTGGTTAGTCAGGCGCAGCTTCTTCATTGGTTAGTATGGGGCTGCGGGCTTCTTCCATTGGTTAGGATATGGGCTTCTTCCATTGGTTTGTATGGGCGCAGGCTTTCTTCCATGTGTTGTTTGGGTGAGGCTTCTTCATTGTAGTAGGGTGCAGGCTTCTTCCATTGGTTTAGTTGGGGTTTTTCATTGGTTAGTATTGTTCTTTCATTGGTTAGTATGGGCTTCTTCCATTGGTTAGTATGGGACGCTGGGATCTTCCACTTGGTTAGTATGGGCGGCGGGTTCTTCCATTGGTTAGTACTAGGGCTTCTTCATTGGTTAGTATTGGGCTTTTCCCATTGGTTAGTTGGGCGCGGGTTTCTTCATTGCGTTAGTATGGGCGCAGGCTTCTTCCATTGGTTAGTATGAGGCGTGGGCTTTCTTCATTTGGTTAGTATTGAGGCAGCTTCTTCATTGGTTAGTATGGGCTTTTCCATTCGGTTAGTTGATTGAGCGCAGGCTTCTTCATTGTTTAGTATGGGCACAGCTTCGTTCCTTGGTTAGTTGGGCGCGGGCGTCTTCATTGGTTAGTTGGTCTTCTTCATGTTGGTTAGTAGGGCAGGCTTCTTCAATTGGTTAGTATGCGCGGGTCTCTTTTCCATTTGGTTAGTATGGGCGCGGGCTTTTCATTGGTTAGTATGGGTTCTCCATTGGTTTAGGTATGGCACAGGCTCTGTCCATTGTTTAGTATGGCCAGGCTTCTTTCATGGTTAGTATGGGCACAGGCTTCTTCCATTGGTTATGTATGGGCGCGGGCTTTTCCATTGGTTTTAGTTAGGGCTTCTCCATTGGCGTTAGTATGGCGCGGGCTTCTTCATTGGTTAGTATGGGCGCAGGCTTCTTCCTTGGTAGTATTTAGCGCGGGTTTTTTCCATTGGTTTTTGCGCAGGCTCTTCCTTGGTTAATATTTGCAGGCTCTCTCTCCTCGCTCGCTCTGGGCTTCTTCTATTGGTTTTATGGCGTTCAGTTGTTAGTATGGGCTTCTTCCATGTTAGTATGGGGCGCGGGCTCCTTCCATTGGTAGTATGGGCTTCTTCCATTGGTTAGTATGGGCTTCTTCAATGGTTGTATTTTTCTTATTGGTTAGTTGGGGCGCGGGTTCTTCCATTGGTTAGTATGGGCGCGGCTTCTTTTGGTTGTATGGGCTTCTTCCATTGGGTTAGTATGGGCTTCTTCTATTGTGTTGTTAGTATGGGCTTCTCCATTTTGTTAGTATGGGCGCGGGCTTCTTTTTTGGTTGGTATGGGCTTTGTAGTTGGGGCTTCTTCAATTGGTTAGTAATGGGCTTCTTCCATTGGTTAGTATGGGCTTCTTCTATTGGTTAGTATGGGCTTCTTCCATTTGGGTTAGTTATGGGCTTCTTTCCATTGGTTAGAATTTCTTCTTCTAGTTGGTTTAGTTATGGGGCTTCTTCCATGTTGTGTTAATGGGCTGCTTTCCATTTGGTTAGATGGGCATCTCTTCTATTGGTTAGATGGGCTTTGTCTGTGTAGTTCTCATCGTACAGGAGTTGTCCATCTTCAAGGAGGTACCTTGCGTCTTCTTCTGTACTTGAGTGGGTCTCCAAACGTTTCGCTCTCATCCAAAGGGCTTCGTCAGGTGAACAGGTTACGCTCAGCCGCAGCGTAGAGAAAGACCAGTTGGAGATGGGGTTGACTGGCTTCTCCTTCTAATTCACGGTACTCTCCTGCTGGGTAAACACCTTTGAAGTGGAGCGTCTGTTAACACTGCTACCCAGTATCGGCAGTCCTGTCTATTTATGACTAGATTAATCTTGGCCCATTTCGGTTC
Organism: Neogobius melanostomus; assembly: GCA_007210695.1. Taxonomy (NCBI): domain Eukaryota; kingdom Metazoa; phylum Chordata; class Actinopteri; order Gobiiformes; family Gobiidae; genus Neogobius; species Neogobius melanostomus. The sequence continues at coordinate 91,901 of VHKM01000322.1, forward strand.
TGGAGGATTTCCTTTCTTGACAAAAACGCTTCTTTTATTCCTCTCAACCACGTATTTGTTTTGCTAGAATTTTGACCTCCCGTCCTCAAGGAGTGATTGGGGTTTAATGAGGTGCACCGCGACTGGGCCGCTTGTGCTTTCTCTTCGGTGTTGATTAAAGTCTCTTCTGTAGACTTGTTTGGTTTTCTCCACTATATGTTCTTGGCATTCTTTCTTCTTTGCATCGATGAATAACCAAATTGCCTTTGTTTGTGTCTCGGGGTTTTGTTTTGGATGGAACTAATTTGTTGTCTCGTGTGTTCACAGGTTTGTTGGTACACGTGAATCCTGTGCTGTTTAAAGATTCTCTGAAGTTTCTCTGTACCGGGCTACTACGGCACTGCAACTCCCTTTCTTCTGGGTTTTAGTCTTTGTCTGCCTGCTCTTTTGGGTTTCCTGCCTTTGGCTTTTAGTGAAGGACCAGTTAGTGTAGCCACGTCTGAGAGGGCTCTCTGGACTGTTGCTCCTTCTTTGTCTTTCCTTCTGCACGGAGGGCCTTTGCTTCTATGTCTGGGTCCTAATGACCCTAGTTTGGCTGCGAGTGGCAATGGTTGAGTCAAACATCAATACTGGTCAGTATGAGTTGCCTTTCCTGTAAACTTCTGTCTGAAGTTGTCCGTTTCCCCTATGATAACTTTACAATCTAAAAGGTAAGTTGTTTCTCCTTAGCGTCCTCCCGAGTAAATTTAATGTTAGGGTCCACAGCATTGATGTGATCTGTAAAAGTGCCACTTCCCTCTCTTTAATTTTGATCCACGTGTCATCTACATATCTGAGCCAGTGGCTGGCTTGTTACTGGGTATGACTGAGGACAGCACTTTAGCGGATAGGACCCAGCTCTCTCCTGACCACATTTGCCAACTACTGGAGATCTGCCTCAGCACCACATATTTCCAGTTCAGGGGCAACTTCTACAGACAGATTCACGGCTTGTGCGATGGGTTCTCCAGTTTCACCGATAGTTGCTAACCTCTACATGGAGGAAATGGAGAAGAATACCTTGGCCTCATACCCAGGTAACAAACCCAGCCACTGGCTCAGATATGTAGATGACACGTGGATCAAAATTAAAGAGAAGGAAGTGGCACCTTTTACAGATCACATCAATGCTGTGGACCCTAACATTAAATTCACTCGGGAGGACGCTAAGGAGAAACAACTTGCCTTTTTAGATTGGTAAGTTATCATAGGGGAAACGGACAACTTCAGACAGAAGTTTACAGGAAGGCAACTCATACTGACCAGTATTTGATGTTTGACTCTAACCATCCACTCCAGCACAAACTAGGGGTCATTAGGACACTCAGACATAGAGCTAAAGAGGTGCCTACCAGTGCAGAAGGAAAGACCAAAGAGGAACAACATGTCCAACTGGTCCTTCACTAAAGCACAAAGGGCAGGAAGACCCAAAGAGCAGGACAGACAGACTACAGAACCCAGAAGAAAGGGAGTTGCAGTGCCGTATGTAGCCGGGGTATCAGAGAAACTTCAGAGAATCTTTAAACAGCACAGGATTCCAGTGTACCACAAACCTGTGAACACACTGAGACAAAATTAGTTCATCCCAAAGACAAAACTCCGAGCCACAAACAAACCCTAACCCTAACCCTAACCCTAACCCTAAGCAATTTGGTTTATTCTATTCGATGCAAAGAAGAAGAATGCAAAGAACATTATATTGGAGAAACCAAACAAGTCTTACAGAAGAGACTTTATCAACACCGAAGAGAAAGCACAAGCGGCCCTCAGTCGGCTGTGCACCTTCACCTTAAAGCCTCCAATCACTCCTTTGAGGACGGGGAGGTCAAAATTCTAGCTAAAGAAGCTATTTTGTCAGAAAAGAAAATCCCTCCATGAACCGAAATGGTGGGCTAAGATTTAATCTTTTCTTTTTTACTCCAATCTGCTTCGGGGCAAACCGACAGGCACGACCAGTCCAAGAAGACGATACCTCAGCTAACAAAAGAACAATAGGCAGGTAATTAGCAGTGATCATCTATGAATAGGACAGGACTGACCGATACTGGGGTGAGCAGGTCGTTACAGACGCTCTACTTCAAAGGTGTTTACCCACAGGTGAGAGTAGCCGTGATTAGAGGGGAGGAGCCGGGCCAACCCCAACTCCTCCCAACTGGTCTTTATCTACGCTGCGTGCTGAGCGTAACCTTGTTCACTGACGAAGCCTTGTGGATGAGAGGCGAAACGTTTGGAGACCTCAACTACCAAGTACAGAAGATGACTCAAGTACCTTCTTTGAACTTAGTATGGGCTTCTTCCATTGGTTAGTATGGGCTTCTTCTATTGGTTAGTATGGCCGTTGGCTTCTTCTATTGTTAGTATGGCCGTTGGCTTCTTCTATTGGTTAGTATGGCCGTTGCTTCTTCTATTGGTTAGTATGGCCGTTGGCTTCTTCTTGGTTAGTATGCCGTTGGCTTCTTCCATTGGTTAGTATGGCCGTTGGCTTCTTCTATTGGTTAGTATGGGCTTCTTCTATTGGTTAGAATGGGCTTCTTCTATTGGTTAGTATGGGCTTCGTCCATTGGTTAGTATGGCCGTTGGCTTCTTCTATTGGTTAGTATGGCCGTTGGCTTCTTCCATTGGTTAGTATGGCCGTTGGCTTCTTCTATTGGTTAGTATGGGCTTCTTCCATTGGTTAGTATGGGCTTCTCCATTGGTTAGTATGGCCGTTGGCTTCTTCCATTGGTTAGTATGGGCTTCGTCCATTGGTTAGTATGGGCTTCGTCCATTGGTTAGTATGGGCTTCTTCCATTGGTTAGTATGGGCTTCTTCCACTGGTTAGTATGGGCTTCGTCCATTGGTTAGTATGGGCTTCTTCTATGGTTAGTATGGGCTTCTTCCATTGGTTAGTATGGGCGCCGGGTCCTTCCATTGGTTAGTATGGGCTTCTTCCATTGGTTGTATGGGCTTCTCATTGGTTAGTATGGGCTTCTTCCACTGGTTAGTATGGGCTTCGTCATTGGTTAGTATGGGCTTCTTCTATTGGTTGTATGGGCTTCTTCTATTGTTAGTATGGGCTTCCATTGTTAGTATGGGCGGGCTCCTTCCATTGGTTAGTATGGGCTTCTTCTATTGGTTATTGGCTTTTCCATTGGTTGTATGGCTTCTTCATTGTTAGAATGGGCTTCTTCCATTGGTTAGTATGGGCTTCTTCCATTGTTAGTATGGGCTTCTTCTATTGGTTAGTATGGGCTTCTTCCATTGGTTAGTATGGGCTTCTTCCATTGGTTAGAATGGGCTTCTTCCATTGGTTAGAATGGGCTTCTTCCATTGGTTAGTATGGCCGTTGGCTTCTTCCATTGGTTAGTATGGGCGTGGGCTTCTTGTCAAGTGTGTTTATACATATTTAGCTGTTTACGTTGTTTGTTTATTTACTCAAAACTGAAATTAATGACGACAAATGAACAGAATTACAGTTTAATCAGCTGTGCCCCTCAGAGGTCCCGATCCCCACTTTAGGAACCCTTGCCCTTTAAACAGCCACACAGTCTCAGGTGAACCTCAGACTCGACACAATGTCATATTTGTGTTTTTATTTGTGTTTTTAAACCAAGTGTTTCAGATTTAAATCAGAGATGAAGATCCACAATCTACATCAGAGTGAATGTTTTATCTGATGTGGAGACGTTTAGGATTATTTATATTTATATTCTTGTCTGATAGTTAATGTTTATGACAGTATTAAACATATAGGCTAATAATAATAATAATAATAATAATTATTATTATTGTTATTATTATTATTATTATTGTTATTATTATTATTGTGAGTATATTTATGTAGATTCTTTCATGTAAAATGATAAATGATGAATACATGATTCTGTCTCATTGATATATTTTATTAGTGCTGTTTGGTCACGTGATGTTTAATTGAAAATTAAAACAGTATCATCTTCATAATCTTCATCAGGACTTGGCTCCGCCCAGATCCAAATGCCAAGCATTTATGGCGCCACTCTCCCGCGCGCTGATTGATCCGTGCGTCCGTCCGTCACTTCTCATTGGCTCACGCTCCCACGCGCACTCCGCCTCAGAGGAAATCCAGGGCTGAAGCAGAGACTCCGACTCGAACTGACCTTAAACCCTAAACCTCTAAAACCCTAAACCCGCGCCGCTTACGTGCAGCGCGTGGCTCTGACCAGAACAGGAAATGGCTCCTCTGGTTTATTCCTCTGGGTTAGTGTCAGTGCCGCTCGTGTCCTCCTGTTGCTGTAGTGCTTTAATGTAGAGCTTTTGTGAAGCTGGTAATTTTCCACCAGCCACGAGTGGGCGTGGTCACTCTGACATGTGCGCACGAGCTTCAGCCGAGGCACGAGCCGCGTCCCACTGAAGTGGACCCTGGACTGTGGGACGAGTCCGCGGGTTAGAGGCAGGAGCAGCTTTGACTCAGATATGTTTAAAGGAGAGCGGGAGGAGCGGCAGGGGCGCGGAGGAGCGGCAGGAGCGGCAGGCGCGGGGGCTGCGAGCGTGTCCGCGTCTCTGCTCCTGCGCGTCACGTGGGGCAGCAGGAGTTGATGGAAAAATACTGGATTTGGAGCGTGCTGTGGTGTGTGTGTGTGTGTGCGTGTGTGCGCGCGCGCGTATGGAGCGGAGACGGCACGAGCGCAAAGTCACTGAAGGATCCAGGGCGTTTTCAGCCTCAGATTCATTTCCAAACATTTAAAGGTTTTCAAATGTGAGAAAGAAGCTGCAGATCTGACTTTATTCTCAGGGTCAGCAGTTATTTCTGCAGTTGTGCCCATAAGTTTACACACCCTGGTGGATTTTTTTGGCTATTTCTCCAAGAATATGAATGAAAACAAAAAAACATTTTTCACTCATGGTCAGTGATGTTGTGAAGCTGATGTTTATTGTGAAAAAAACACTCCCCAGTTCCTAATCCTGTGTATTTCCTCCTTTAGCATCAGTGAGCTCTGAGTCTTGTGGAGAAGCTTCTGTTTATAATCTAATCCTAAAGCGGCTCGTTCTTCTTAAAGCCTCCAGTTCCTGTAAGTTCCTGTTCTGTCTTCATGAACTGCAGGCCTGAGTTCTCCCCACAGTCTGAATGAATCAATGGTTTATTTTGGTTGATTGATGCATTTACATTTCCAAACAGTAACAATAACAAAAAAAATTAAAGCCGCAAGCGGCATCGAACGGCCCTCGCGGGCCGTGCCTCCTTTAGCGCCTACAATGCCGCGCCATGACCCTACCGAGAGCGATAATGTGGCCACACTACATTTTATTGCCCTGATGTGCCATAAATCTTTGTCAGTAAACATCAAAACTACATTTTAGCCTCTCCATGTAAATAATGGCTCTGACCTGCAGAGGGCGCTAGCGCGCCCCAAATCTTTTTTATTTCACAAGCAGCATCGGACGGCCCTGACGGGCCATACTTCCATGACCACTGTCCACAAGCTCCTTACAGAGGGCGCTAACGCGCTGTAATTGTGTATAATGTGAGATTTATGTGTCAGTCCCATTAGGATAACATGGGGGGCCTCGGTCGTCTCCATGGCAACACCGTACAAAATACGGTATGGGTCTCATTGGCTTTTTTGATCGGGATGCCATCAACTATTTTTCTGCCGAATTTTATTCATTTCCGAGAAACTAATTTTTTCCCCATAATGCATTTTTTGTTCTCAGCCTAGAGGGGGCGCTATTGCGCCCAATGTCACTTTTTCACATTTGTTGTGTCCGGGGGTGAAAGGTCAATAAAATGTATATTTCCGATTTTTAATCGGAGTTTCTTTGTGCGAATGGGAGCAATTTGCAGTTTACGATAAATCGAAAATTGTTCATACAGATTGCGGCTTCGCCGCACACAAACCGTAAAACTTAGGCAAAAAATTTGGATAACTTTTGATGCCCCACATCTCGAGATGAGCTGGAGCGATTTGGAGCTCATTTGGTCAAATGCCCTAGGAGGAGTTCGTTCAAATGCGACGTCAGCGAAAACGCTGACTCAGCATTTTCCCCACCTTCCTGTCAAAATGGCGGACTTCCGGTTTGTCAGGGGGCGTGGCCACAATAATATTTTTTGTTTGTCGTCACATGACGAATGTCTGTACCGAATCCCGTCGCTCTATGACAAAGTTGACTTTGGCCCCTCCTCCATAGGCGCAATGTATTTTCACTTTTGTAGGTGGCGCTGTCGCGCCATTTTTTATTTCCCAATACGAAACACACATTTAAATTAATTTTTCACCGGACCTGAATTTTGGGGCAAAGTTTGGTGAGTTTTCGACTATGTTCAGGGGGTCAAATTGCTGCTCAAAGAGCAGAAGAAGAAGAAGAAGAAGAAGAAGAAGAAGAATAAAGAAGAATAATAATATTTTTTGCAAAAACAATATCGTCGCTTTCGCGACGACAACATATTATACATTTTTGGAAAGCTCTCAACCACCCCCACGCAGCCGTGTGGGTCCGAGGTGGATGACGAGCGCTTCGCGCTCGTCATCCACTTCCGTATGTCAGTTGGCCATATACCCCCATTCACTTTCATGCAATAACAAGTATAAAGGGCCCACACCAGAGGTGTGGGCAGTCACTGTTTTACACGGTGAGTTTACGTTTGACATGGGGACAGCGCTTCGCGCTGTTTTCGTACGCTCCGCGCACCTAGGTACAGTGCGCTCCGCGCACTGCGTTGCGTTTACCCATTAATTTTCCTGCAATAACAAGTACAAAGGGCCCACACCAGAGGTGTGGGCAGTCACTGTTTTACATGGTGAGTTTACGTTTGACATGGGGACAGCGCTTCGCGCTGTTTTCGTGCGCTCCGCGCACCTAGGTACAGTGCGCTCCGCGCACTGCGTTGCGATTACAATAGGCCCTTGCGACGGCAGGCCGCTCGGGCCTAAATATTCTACCAAAAAGGAATAGGCTGAAGCAATGCTCATTTATGCCTGTCCTTGTTCAACCACATAACTGATGCTAAAACAGCGTCAACATTAATGATAAACATTATCAAATAAAATAATCAACTATTTGGTGACTTACAGACAGAATGATATGTACACATACACATCTCCATTTCATACACGCTTGAGGTAATCACTCACTCTGCTTAATCATTCTTCTAAATCCAATTAAAGAAGTACAGTTTAAATTCATCTTTTAGTCCATTCCAGAGCTGAACACCCTCGACTGAAACACATCTGGACTTCACATCTGAGCTCACTTTAACATTTAAAAAAATCAATAGACCTCTTAGGTTATAACAACTTTCCCTTAATAGAATTAGGAACGTTATTGTTTTTAACCCTGTGAACAATTTCTAGCACTTTGATGTTAACAATATCCATTAATTTTAGAGTTTTATTTTCAATAAATAAATTATTAGTTGGTTCACAATAACAAACCTTATTTACAATCCTTATAGCCTTTTTTGCAATTTAAATAAAGAATCTATACATGTCTTGCCACGTTCCCCATATCTCTACACAATATGACAGATGGGACATAACTAAAGAACTATATATCAAAAACAATCCTTTTTTATTCAATAAATTCCTTGCTTTATATAATATTGCGATTGACCTTGACACCTTATGCTTGACATATTCAGTGTGCGGTTTCCAACCAAGTTTGTGATGTGGAATTTGGCTTCAAAAACTCTTTCAATTTCCACTCCATTTAAGTGTCATTTTACACCATCAGTTTTTCTGTTCCCTGAAAATATCATACATTTAGTCTTGTTTTCATTTAAAGATAGCTTGTTATAATCAAACCACTTTTGGATAAAAACAAATTCAGTTTCTACTAATTGCAATAATTCATTCAGTTTCTTTCCAGTACAAAAAAGTTAGTATCATCAGCGAACATGATAGATTTAAACATAGGTGATACGGTAAAAATATCATTTAAATATTTCCACCAGAAAAAGGTGGTTTCCCCGCTTCAGGTCGGTGGGAGTCCTTACCTCAAGTGGAGGAGTTCAAGTATCTCGGGGTCTTGTTCACGAGTGAGGGACGGATGGAGCGTGAGATCGATAGACGGATCGGTGCAGCGTCAGCAGTGATGCGGTCGCTGTATCGGACTGTTGTGGTGAAGAGGGAGCTGAGTCAGGGGGCAAAGCTCTCGATTTACCGATCGATCTACGTTCTACCCTCACCTATGGTCATGAGATCTGGGTAATGACCGAAAGGACAAGATCGCGGATACAAGCGGCCGAAATGAGTTTCCTTCGCAGGGTGGCTGGGGGTGAGGAGCTCAGTTACCCGGGAGGAGCTCGGGGTAGAGTTGCTGCTCCTTCACATCGAAAGGAGCCAGCTGAGGTGGCTAGGGCATCTGTTCCGGATGCCTCCTGGTCGCCTCTCTCGGGAGGCGTTCCAGGCATGTCCTATTGGGAGGAGGCCTCGTGGAAGGCCCAGGACACGCTGGTGGGACTATGTCTCCGAGCTGGCCTGGTGTCGCCTCGGGGTCCCCCAGAACAGCTGGAGGAGGTGTGGGTCCCCCAGAACAGCTGGAGGAGGTGTGCGTGGATCGGGAAGTCTGGGCATCTCTGCTGAGACTGCTGCCCCCGCGACCCGGCCCCGGATAAAGCGGAAGAAAATGGATGGATGGATGGATATAGTATAAATAATGTTGGTCCCAGGACCGAGCCCTAGGGCACTCCGCAAGTAACTTTTTCAAACACATCATCAATTTTACATATTGAAATCTGTTATTTAAATAGTTTTGCAACCATTGATTTGTTTTACCACGAAGGCCATAATATTGACACTTTTTCAACAGTTGTGCATGGTCAATTGTATCAAATGCTTTACTCAAATCAACAAATACACCCACTGTATAAAGCTTTTGATCAACAGCTGTCGCAACATACAAGTTCCATCACTGCTATGTTGAATGATTGCTTCTAAAGCATATTGATGGTCATTCAATAAATCATATTTGTTGATAAAACATCAAGTCTAATTTCAAACAATTTCTCAGAACAGTGGTTAATGATACTGAGGTCAGACTGAGATGGAACTAACGGGACCTTCACTTTATTCTGCTGGAGCCACTGAGAGGTCGACCTTGTGTTTTGGATCGTTGTCATGTTGGAACGTCCAAGTGCGTCTCATGTGCAGCTTCCAGGCTGATGACACTTTTCCTCAAGTGTTCTTTAATTACGTGCTGCAGTCACCCTGAAATCCCAAAACATGAGTGATCCAGCTCCGTGTTTTACTGTAGGAATAACAAGAGCGATCCAGCTCCGTGTTTTACTGTAGGAATAAACACGACTGATCCGGCTCCGTGTTTTATGTAGGATAAACCGACTGTTCAGCTCCGTGTTTTACTGTAGGAATAACCACGACTGATCACTCTGTGTTTTACTGTTAGGAATAAACAAGAGCGTCAGCTCCGTGTTTTTACTGTAGGATAAAGGACTGATCCGGCTCCGTGTTTTACTGTAGGAATAACAGGACTATTCCCAAAAAAAGCGTCCGCCCGGTTTTTACTGTGGATAACACGACTGATCCGCTCCCGTGTTTTACGTAGGATACACGACTGACCGGCTCGGTGTTTTACTGTAGAAACCGACTGATCAGCTCCGTGTTTTACTGTGAATAACACGACTGATCCAGCTCCGTGTTTTACTGTTGGAATAACACAGATGATCCAGCTCCGTGTTTTACTGTGAATAACACGACTGATCCGTCCGTGTGTAGGAGGATCCGCTCCGTGTTTTACTGTAGAATAACACGAGTGATCCGGCTCCGTGTTTACTGTGATAAACCGATGATCCGCTCCGTGTTTTACTGTGGAATAACACGACTGATCCGCTCCGTGTTTTACGATGTAGGAATAAACCACGAGTGTTCCGGCTTCCAGTGTTTACTGTGGAATAAACACGATGTTTTCCGGTCCGTGTTTTTACTGTAGAGGTATAACACGAGTGATCGGCTCCGTGTTTTCACTGTTGATAAACACGACTTGATCCCAGCTCTGTTTACTGTATAACACAAGCATTCGCTCGTGTTTTTACTGTTGGATAACCACGGGTGATCCAGCTCCGTGTTTTACTGTAGGATATACACGACTGACCGGCTCGTGTTTACTTTGTTAGGATAAAGCACGGTGATCCAGGCTCCGTGTTTTACTGTTGGAATACACACGACTGATCCAGCTCCGGTTATTACTGGTTATACCAGCAATCCGTCCGTGTTTTATGTTGAATTAAACCGACTGTCAGGCTCCGTTGTTTTACTGTTGGAATAACCACGACTGATCCAGCTCCGTGTTTGACTGTTGAATAAAACACGGACGATCCGGCTCCGGTGTTTTACTGTAGGAATAGAACACGAGTGATCCAGCTCCGTGTTTTACTGTTAGGATAACACGACTGATCCAGCTCCGTGTTTTACTGTAGGAAATAACCGACTGATTCGGCTCCGTGTTTTACTGGTTGGAAATAACACGGACTGATCCAGCTCCGTGTTTTAGTAGGGAATAACGACTGATCCGGCTCCGTGTTTATTGTTAGGATAACACAGGCCGTCCAGCTCCGTGTTTTTACTGTTGGAATAACACGATGATCCCGGCTCGTGTTTACTGTAGGAATAAACACGAGGTGATCCAGCTCGTGTTTTACTGTGAATAACACGACTGATCCGCTCCGTGTACTGTAGGATAACCAAGCATCCAGGGCTCCGTGGTTTTTTCTGTTGGATAACACGATCCTGATTCCGGCTCCGTGTTTTCTGTAGGATAAACACGATGTTCCGGCTCCGTGTTTTTACTGTTGGATAACACGACTGATTGCGGTCCGTGTTTTACTGTAGGATAACACGACTGATCCGGCTCCGTGTTTTCTTGTAGGAATAACAACGGTGATTCGGCTCCGCTGTTTTCTGTTGTTAAACACGGTGATCCGGCTCCGTGTTTTACTGTGAATAAACACGATGATCAGCTCCGTGTTTTACTGTAGGCATAACTACGATGTCCAGCTCCGTGTTTATAAACCGACTGATCCAGCTCGTGTTTTACTGTTGGAATAACACGACTTGTCGGACTCCGTGTTTTACTGTAGGAATAACACGACTGGATCGCTCCGACGTGTTTTACTGTTGGAATAAACACACGATCCGGCTCGTGTCTTTCACTGTGGACTAACACGACTGATCCAGCTCCGTGTTTTTACTGTTGGAAATAAACAGAGTGATTACGGCATCCGTGTTTTTGTAGAAATAAAAACGGCGTCCGCTCCGTGTTTTTACTGTAGGAATAAACCGAGTGATCCGGCTCCGTGTTTTACTGTAGGAATAACCGAGCGATCCAGCTCCGTAGTTTTTACTGTAGGGAATAACACGACTGATCAGCTCGTTTTTACTGTAGGAATCACACGCTGATCCGGCTCCGTGTTTTACTGTAGGAATTAAACGAGCGATCAGCTTCCGTGTTTTTATTGTAGAATAAAACGTGATCCACTCCGGTTTTACTGTAGGATAAACACGAGATCCGGTCGTGTTTACTGTAGGAATAACACCGATCGATTCAGCTCCGTGTTTTACTGTAGGAATAACACGAGTTGATCCAGCTCCGTGTTTTACTGTAGAATAAACACGACTTGTCAGGCTCCGTGTTTCACTTGGAATAACACGATGATCAGGCTCCGTGTTTTACTGTAGGATAAACGACTGATCAGCTCGTGTTTTACTGTAGGAATAAACCGAGCGATCCGGCTCGGTGTTTTACTGTGGATAACACGACGATCCAGACTCCGTGTTTTACTGTAAGACTAAACACGCTGATCGCTCCGTGTTTTACTTGTAGGAATAACAGATGAATCCAGGCTCCGTGTTTTACTGTAGAATACACGAGCGATCCGGTCCGTGTTTACTGTAGGATAACACGAGCGATCCAGCCTCGTGTTTTACGTAGAATAAACACGACTGATCCGGCTCCATGTTTTACTGTTGGAATCCGACTGATCCAGCTCCGTGTTTCACTGAGGAATAACACGACTGGATCAGCTCTCGTGTTTTAATGTTGGATAAACACGGACTGATCAGCTCGTTGTTTTATGTAGGAATAAACAGACTATGCCGCTTCGTTGTTTTACTGTCAGGAATAACACGACTTCTGATCCGGCTCCGTGTTTTACTGTAGGTAACAGATAATCCAGCTCCGTGTTTCAACTGTAGGAATAAACACGGACTGATCGGCTCCGTGTTTTACGTGTAGGAATAACACGACTGATCAGCTCCGTTTTCCTGTAGAATAACACTAGTGATCCAGTCTGTTTTTACTGTGGCAATAACACGAGGCATCAGGATCCGTGTTGTACTTGTTAGAATAAACACGATGGATTCCAGCTCCGTTTTACTGTAGGGAAATAAACACGGACTATCCGGTCCGTGTTACGTGTAGGAATAACACGACTGATCCAGCTCGGTGTGTTACTGTTGGATAAACACGATGATGCCAGCTCGCGTGTTTTTATTGTAGGAATAAACACGACTGATCCAGCTCGTGTTTTACTGTTGAAATAAACACGACTGATCCAGCTCCGTGTTTACTGTTGGAATAAACCGAGTGATCCAAGCTCCGTTTTTACTGTAGGAAATAAACACGGACGATCAGCTCCATGTTTTACTTTGGATAAACACGAGTGATCCGCTCGTGTTTTTTACTGTAGGAATTAAACCGATGTATCAGCTCCATGTTTACTGTTTTTGGAACTAAACACGATGATTCCGGCTCCATGTTTTTACTGTTGGAATAACACGGCTGATCCGCTCCGTGTTTCACTGTAGGAATAAAACACGACTGATCAAGCTCGTGTTTTTACTGTAGGACATAAACCGACCTGTCCGGCTCATGTTTTAATGTTGGATAAAACGAGTGATCGGCTCGTGTCTTTTACAGTTGTAGAATAAACCGCTGATCCGTCCGTGTTTTTACTGTTGGAATAACCACGAGTGCTCCAGCTCCGTGTTTACTGTAGGAATTAAACCGACTGATCCAGCTTCCGTGTTTTACTGTAGGAATAAACCGGGATGATCAGCTTCCGTGCTTTTACTGTGGATAACACGACTGATCCCGGCTCCGTGTTTTTACTGTTCAACACGATGATCCAACCCGCCCGTGTTTACTGTTAACAATGTCCGCTCCGTGTTTTACTAGTAGGAATAAACACGAGCGATTCCAGCTCCAGTGTTTACTGTTTAGGAATTATAACGAGTGATCCAGCTCGCGTGTTTTACTGTAGGAATAAACGACTGATCCGGCTCAGGTTTTATGTAGGAATACACGACTGATCCGCTCCGTGTTTTACTTGTAGGAATAACACGACTGATCCAGCTCCGATGTACTGTAGGAATAAATCACGACTGATCCGGCTCCGGTTGTTTTACTGGAATGGTGCACCTTATGCACAGGCCGTGTTGATCCTCAGATGTAATGTTTTTGGTTTATTTTAGTCTTGTCTCTGAAGTGTTGGTCTTGTCTCTGGATGTGTTGAAGTCTTGTCTCTGAAGTCGTTGATTTGTCTCTGAGTGTTGAGTCTTGCTCTGAAGTGTTGGTTCTTGTCTCTGAAGTGTTGAGTCTTAGTCTCTGAAGTGTTGAGTTTGTCTCTGAGTGTTGAGTCTTGTCTCTGAAGTGTTGAGTCTTGTTCTGAAGTGTTGAGTCTGTCTACGAAGTGTTGAGTCTGTGTCTCTGTGCTGTTTGTCAATTATTGTACCAGTATTTGTAGGACTTGGTTCCTCTTATTTGTGCTCTTGAAACGCTGAGATTTGTGTCGTCGACTGGACCGTGGTTTGGCTTCATCTGAATCACTTATTTTCCGCTCTTTTATCCGAGTTTACCAGTAATCTTCTTTTATCACTTCCTGTTTTATTCGTTCTCGACTTTTCTTGCGTCTTTGGAGGTGGTAACTTTTACAGGGTTATTTTAGGTATTGTATTTTGTTATGTGGTTTGAAAAGTTTGTAAATACATTTTCTTTCAAAGTAACCGGCTTCAAACTCACAGACTATTTGGGTTTTCACTATATATTGCTTAAAAATAGTCTAAATCTACGAAATCCCCAGGATGTGATAAACTCATTAGGATCCGTTTCGGTCTTTGGTTTGAACCTGGTTCTTCAGCGTGGTAGAAAACCTGCTCTTTCTGATCCAGTTTGGTTCAAATTAAAAACAATGATCTTTTAAATTAAAGAAACAACAGACTATACTCTTGTGTTTTGTTTCTTAACCTGCCCTGACCGAGCCATTTTCTCCAGTTATTTCAGTGTCAGGCTTTACCAAATCTAATGCCGTCTGGAATAAAGCATCAAAAAATAAGCGACAAGATGAGCGGAAACAAGGAATGAAGCGAGTAAAAGAGCACGCGAGAATAATTAGCCAATACTCTACAGTTTCATACAAATGTCTGATTAAAGTCTCACTGCCTTTCTGTGGTGAACGAGAGAAGAGCGTATTTGTTTCATGCTCGTCTTTATTGGGATGAATAATCCACTAAAAGTCAGACCACCTGTTTAGAGCGAGGTTTCAGGCACGCCCCCGATCCACTCGACCAAACACTCGTGCTTCTGTCCAAAATGTATTACTTTATAATCATTAAAGGTTGTTTTAACTCTTAACCCCCACCTGGACCCAACGTTTTCTCAGTTATTTCCAGGTATCAGGCTTTACTAAAATCTAAAAATTCTGGGGGGAAAAAAGACCATGATCTGTTTTGTAGGTTACTAGATTCAAGCTGGTTAGGCTGGGGGTCGAGGTTCTCAGCCGGTAAACTTGAGTTCATTCCACAAAATAAAGCCCTGTATTTTTAAATATCATCTCTTATTATTGACTAGTTTCGCTGTGCACGTAAAATGTAAATAGGTTCAGATAAGAGGGCTCCAGTTTACATGCATAAGTCTGGTAACATGAAACTGCAGCAACACACTATAGACAGTTATAGATGTAATCGTTGTAAGTAGTAGTCTGTAGTAGTATGTAAATGTAGTATGTAGTATGTAATAGTTATGCAGAGGTTTCTCCATGAAGAAGCAGTCCTTTCTTAACCTCTTTACTCCATCTAAATCCCAACACTTTTTCCTCGCAGTTCAGCTTTTACCAATCTGAAAACGTCTTTCAAAAAAGCGGTAAAATAGCGACGAAAACAAGGATGAAAACGCTTTCAAAAATGTGACAGAGAAAGTTAACGATCATTTGTGGTCTTAGCTTTCAAATGGGGTTACCTGTTGCTTCCTGTCCCAGAAGCTTTTAGTTAGGGTAAAGCTGATGGGAAAGCGAGGCTCAGTTAAAGAGGTTAAGATGTGTAACAGGACAAGCAAACGTGGTGAGTCTGAGCCAAAATGAACGCTTTAGTTTCAGATTTAAGGCCAGTTTGAATCAGAAACATATAGTAACATTGTAGAAGCAGTAACTTGGAGATCACTGAAATCCTTTGGTTCATCGTAGGAGCCTTTCGGTTTGCGTTCTGAGATGACCCACAGGGGCGCCTGTACGTCGGCAAGTCTTCGCTTTGTCCCGTGTGGAAGGGCATCTGGCTTTAAAATGAAACAGTGGAAGAAGAGACTCCACTGGAAAATGAAGCGATCCAGAGCAGCAGGTTGTAAGTCTTGAATCGAGCGTTGACGTAGTTTAGACCTGAAAGAACAGCACAGGTAAAACCTATCAGGGTCTGATAAGTGCGGATGTCTGTAAAGGTGGAGTCTGTAAAGTGCGGAGTCGTAAAGTGTGAGTCTGTAAGTTTGTGGAGTTGTAAATTTTGCGGAGTCTGTGAAACGGCGGGTCTGTAACAGTGTGGAGTTCTGTAAGTGTGAGTCTGTAAGTGTTTGAGTCTGTGTAAATGTGGTAAGTCTGTAAAGTGTGTGGAGTCGGATACAAGTTAGTCTGTAAAGTGTGCGAGTCTGTAAAGTGCGGAGTCTGTAAAGTGTGAGTCTTGTAAAGTGTGGTAGTCTGATAAAGTGGGGTCTGTAAGTTGTGCGGTCTGTTAAGTGCGGTCTGTAAAGTGCGGGTCTGTACAGTGTGGAGTCTGTAAGTTAGCGAGTCTTGTATAAGTGTAGGAGTCTGATAAGTGTGTAGTCCTGTACAGTGTGGTGGAGTCTTCGTACAGTGTGGGTCTTGTAAAAGTGTGGAGTCTGTAAGCTGTGGAGTCTGTAAGTCGTGCGTCTGTAAAGTGTGGTCAGTATGTAAAAGTGACGAGTCTGTAAAGTGTGCAGTCTGTTAAAGTGCGGTCTGTTACAAGTGCGAGTCTGTAAAGTGCGAGTCTGTTAAAGTGTGGTCTGTAAGGTGAGATCTGTAAGTGCGAGTCTGTAGTTGTGAGTCTGTAACTAGTGTGGATTGTAAAAGTGCGGGTCTGTTAAAGTGTGAGTGGTTAAGTGCGAGTCTGTAAAGTGTTGGGTCTGGTAAGCTGTGGTCTGTAAAGTGGAGTCTTGTAAAGTGCGGAGGTCATGTAAAAGTGTGAGTCTGTAAATGTGGAGTCTGTAACGTGTGCGTCTGTAAAGTGCGGACGTCTGTAAAGTGTGGAGTCTGTAAGTGTGAGTCGTGTAAAGTGAGAGTCTGTAAAGTGTGAGTCTGTGTAAAGTGCGAGTCTGTAAGTGCGAGTCTGTAAAGTCGTGAGTCGTAAGTGTGGAGTCTTGTTAAGTGTGAGTCTGTAGAGTGCGGAGTCTGTAAAGTGTGGAGTCTGTCAAGTGTGGGTTCTGTAAAGTGCGAGTCTGTAAAGTGCGCAGTCTGTAAAGTGTGAGTCTGTAAAGTGTGGGTCTGTAAAGTGCGAGTCTGTAAGTGTGAGTCTGTAACGTGCGAGTCTGTAAGTGTAGTCTGTAACAAGTGCGAGTCTGATAAAGTGCGGGTCTGTTTAAAGTGTGAGGTCTGTAAAGTGCTGCGACGTCTTTAAAGTGTTGAGTCATGTAAGTGCGGAGTCTGTAAAGTGGTGAGTCTGTTAAGGCGGGTTGTAAGTGTGATCTGTAAGTGCGGAAGTCTGTAAGTGTGGTCTGTAAAGAGTGTGAGTCTGTAAAGTGCGGAGATGTCGTGTAAGTGTGAGTTTTGTAAAGTGTGAAGTCTGTAAAGTGTGAGTCGTAAAGTGCGGAAGCTCTGTTAAGTGCGGGGTCTGTAAAGTGCAGGGTTGTTAGTTGTCTGGAGTCTAGAATAAGTGTGAGTCTGTTAAAGTGTGGAGTCTGTACAAGATGCGAGTCTGGTAAGTGCGGAGTCTGTAAGGTGCGGAGTCTGTAAAACGTGCGATGTCTGCTAAAGTGTGGAGTCTGTTAAGTGCGAGTCTGAAAGTGCGATTCTGTAGTGTGAGTCTGATAAGTGCTGAGTCTGTAAGTGCGAGTCTGTTAAGTGCGAGTCTGTAAAGTGCGGAGTCTGATAACAGTGCGGAGATGTTAAAGTGATGAGTTCTGTAAGTGTGAGTCTGGTAAAGTGCGAGTTCTGTACAGTGCGGAGTCTGGTAAAGTGCGAGTCTGTAAAGTTGGGAGTCTGTAAAGTGCGGACGTCTGTAAAGTGCGAGTCTGTAAAGTTGCGAGTCTGTAAATGGGAGTCTTGTAAAGTGTGAGTACTGTAAGTGCAGCGTCTGTAAGTGTGGATCTGTAAAGTGCTAGTCTGTACAGTGCGATTCTGTAAAGTTGTGAGTCTGGTAAGGCGAGGTCTGTTAAAGTGGCGAGTCTGTAAAGTGTGAGTCTGTTAAAGTGCGAGTCTGTTCAAGTGGGAGTCTGTAAAGTGCGAGTCTGTTAAGTGCGGTCTGTATAAAGTGTGAGTCTGTAAAGTGCGAGTCTCGTTAAAGGTGCGAGTCTGTAAACAGTGCGGTGTTCTTGTAAAGTGTGAGTTCTGTAAAAGTGCGGATAGTCTGATTAAAGTGGCGAGTCTGTAAGTGCGGTCTGTAAAGTGTTGGATGTCTGTACAGTGCGAGACTGTAAAGTGCGGGTCTGCTAAGTGCGGGTCTGTAAAGTGTGAGTCGGTAAAGTGGCAGTCTGTAAGTGCGAAGTCTGTAAATGCGGAGTTTGTAAGTGCCGAGTCTGTAAAGTGCGGAGTCTGTTAAAGTGTGAGGTCTGTAAGTGTGGAGCTGTAAAGTGTGGAGTCTGTAAAGTGAGGAGTCTGTAAAGTGAGGGTCTGTAACGAGTGTGAGTCTGTAAGTTGGAGCTGATAAAAGTGCGATGTCTGGTAAGTTGCGAAGTCTGTAAAGTCCGCGAGTCTGTAAGTGTGAGTCTGCTAAAGTGCGGGTTCTGTAAAGTGTTGAGTCTTGTTAAAGTGTGAGTTTCTGTAACGTCGAGTCTTGTAAGTGTGAGTCTGTAAATTTGTGAGTCTGTAAGTGTGGTCTGTAAAGTGCGGATGTCTGCTAAAGTGCGAGTCTGTAAATTTGCTTGAGTCTGTAAAAGTGCGAGTACTGTAAAGTGCGAGTCTGTAAAGTGTTGGAGCTGTAAAGTGCGAGGTCTGTATATAAGTGTGAGTCCTGTAAAGTGCCGAGCTGTAACAGTGTGGAGTCCTGTAAAAGTGCGGAGTCTGTAAAGTGCGAGTCTGTAAAGTAGTGAAGTCTGTAAAGTGTGGAGTCTCGTAAAGTGTGACGAGTCTGTTAAAGTGTGGAGATCTGTAAGTGTGAGTCTGTAAAGTGCGGAGTCTGTAAAGTGCGGAGTACTGTAAAGTGTGAGTCTGTCAAAGTGCGAGTCGTAAAGTGTGCAGTTGTAAAGTGCGGATCCTGTAAAGTGTGGAGTCTGTAAGTGCGGAGTCTGTTAAAGTGCGAGTCGAAGTGCGGTAAGTCTGTAAGTGTGAGTTCTGTTAAAGTAGTGAGTCTGTAAAGTGCGGGTCTGTAAAGTGCGAGTCTTGTAAAGTGTGAGTCTGTAAATTGTGGAGTCTGTAAAGATTGTGAAGTCTGTAAAGTGCTGGAAGTCTGTAAGTGGAGTCTGTAAAGTGTGAGCTCTGTAAAGTGCGAGTCTGTACCAGGTGTGGAGTCTGTAAGTGCGGCGTTCTGTAAAGTGCGCGGTCGTGTAAAGTGTGAGTCTGAGGTGAGTCGGTAAGTGCGGAGTCTGTAAACGCTGCGGAGTGTCTGTCAAGTGTGTGTAGTCTGTAAAGTGCGGAGTCTAGTTAAAGCTGCGAGTCTGTAGAGTGGAGTCTGTAAGTGCGAGTCTGTAAAGTCGGAGTCTGTAAAGTGTGAGGTCTGTAAAGTGCTAGTCTGTAAAGTGTGCGTTGTAAAGTGCGAGTCTGTACAAGTGTGAGTCTGAAGTGACGGGAGTCTGTAAAGTTGCCGAGTCTGTAAAGTGTGAGTCTGTAAAGTGGGTCTGTAAGTGTGGGAGTCTGTTAAGTGCGGAGTCTTGTAAAGGTGTGAAGTCTTTGTAAAGGTGCCAGCTCTATGTAAGTGCGGCGAGTCTGTAAAGTGTTGAGTGTCTGTAAAGTAGCGGGTTCCTGTAAAGTGTGAAGTCTGTTTACAAAGGTGTCGAGTCTTAAAGTTCGGAGAGGTCTGTAAAGATGTGAGTCTTAAAGTGCGAGTCTGTAAGTGCCGAGTCTGTAACAGTGTGAGTCTGTAAAGTGCGGAGTCTGGTAAGTGCGAGTCTGCTAAAGTCGGAGTCTGTAAAGTGATACTGGAGTCTGTAAAGTGTGAGGTCTGTAAAGTGCTTGAGTCTGTAAAGTGTGGGAGTCTGTAAGTGCGAGTTCTGTAAAGTGCGAGTCCTGTAAAGGTCGCGTGAGCTCTGTAAAGCTGCGAGTCTGTAAAAGTGCGAGTGCTGTAAATGTGTGAGTCTGTAAGTGCGGAGTCTGTAAGCCTGCGAGTATGTAAAGTGTGGGAGTCTGTAAAGTTGCGAGATCTGTAAAGATCGTTTGAGTCTGTAAAGTGCAGGAGTCCTGTTAAAGTGCGAGTCCCTGTAAAGTGCGGAGTCTGTAAGTTGCGGGAGTCTTAAAGTGCAGGAGTCTGTAAGTGCGGAGTCTTGTAAAGCTAGCGGAGTCTGATAAAGTGACGAGTCTGTAAAGTGCGGAGGTCCTTGTAAAGTGCCGGAGCTGTAACAGTGCGAGTCTGTACAGGTGGAGTCTGTACAGTGTGCGTCTGTACCAGTGTTGGAGTCTCGTAAAGTGTGAGGTCTGGTAAAGTGCGGAGTCTGTAAGTGCGGAGTTCTGTAAAGTTAGTCTGTAAATTGCCGAGTCTGTAAAGTGCGGAGTCTGTAAGTTGAGTCTGTAAAGTGCGAGTCTGTAAAGTGCGAGTCTGGTAAAGTGCGAGTCTTGTAAAGTGCGAAGTCTGTAACGTGCAGTCTTTTAAGTGCGAGTCTGTAAGTGCGACGTCTGTAAAGTCGTGAGTCTTGTAAGCATCGTGAGTCTGTAAAGTGCGAGTCTGTAAAGTTGCGAGTTCTTGCTAAGCTGTGAGTCTGTGTAAAGTGCGGATCTAGTAAAGTGGGAGTCTGCTAAAGTGCGCGAGTTCTGTAAAAGTGTGAAGTCTGTAAAGTGCGGAAGTCTGTAAAGTGTGAGTCTGTAAAGTGTGGTCCTGTAAAGTGTGAGTCTGTAATGTTAAAGTGGTGAAGTCTGTAAAGTGTGGCGTCTGTAAGTGGCGACAGGTCTGATTAAAGTGCGAGTCTGTAAGGTGTCGAGTCATGTTAAAATGCGAGTCGTAAAGTGCGGGTCTCGTAAAGGCGGAGTCTGTAAAAGTGTGAGTCTGCTAAGTGTAGGAGTCTGTAAAGTGTGAGTCTGTAAAAGTGCGTGAGTCTGTAAAGTTGAGTCTGTAAGGTGTAGAGTCTGTAAAGCTGTGGAGTCTTGATAGTGGGAGTCTGTAAAGTGCGCGCGGTCTGTAAAGTGTGAGTCTTAAGTTGTGCGGTCTGTAAAAGTGCGAGTCTGTAAGTGTGAGTTCTGTAAAGTGCGGCAGTCTGTAAAGTGCGATGTCTGTAAAGTGTGAGTCGGGGGTAAGTGTGAGTTCTGTAAGTGTGAGTCTGTAAAGTGCGGCAGTCTGTAAGTGTCGAGTCGTGTAAAGTGCGAGTCTGTTAAAGCGTGTGAGTCTGTAAAGTTGCGGAGTCTGTAAGTGCGGAGTCTGTAAATAGCGAGTCTGTAAAGGTTGAGTCATGTAAGGCGGAGTCTGATAAAGTGCGAGTCTGTAAAGTGTGAGTCTGTAAAGGCGCGAGTCTGTAAAAGTGCGGAGTCTTACAAGTGCAGGAGGTTCGTGTAAAGTGTTCTGGAGTCTGTAAAGTGCGAGTTGTAAAGTGCGAGATCTTGTAAAGTGCGGAGTCTGTAAGTGCGAGAGTCTGTAAAGTGTGGTCGTAAGTGTGGGTCTGTAAGTGCGGAGTTCTGTAAAGTGCGAGTTGTAAAGTGCGAGTCTGTAAAGTGCGAAGTCTGTAAAGGTGTGAGGTTCTGTAAAGTGCGGTTCTGTAAAGTGTGAGTCTTAAAGTGCGAGTCCTAGTCAGTGCAGAGTCTGCAAGTGCGAGTCTGTAAAGTGTGGGTCTGATAAAGTGGAGTCTTGTAAAAGTGCGAGTCATGTAAAGTCGTGAGTCTGTAATTGGAGTCTGTAAAGTCTTGGAGTCTGTAAAGTGCGAGTCGTTTAAAGTGTGAGTCTGTAAAGTGCGAGTCTGTAAAGTGCGGAGTCTGTAAAGTGCGAGTTGTAAGTTGCGAGTCTGAAAGTGCGAGTCTGTAAGTGTGGAGTTCTTAAGTGTGAGCTGTATTAAAGTGGGAGAGTTGTAAGTGACGAGTCAGTAAGTGTGAGTCTGTTAAAGTGCGAGTCTGTAAGTGTGGAGTCGTAAATAGTGCGGGACGTCTGTAAAGTCGGCGCAGTCTGACTAAAGTGTGATTCGTAAAGTGTGGAGTCTGTAACGTGTAGGTTTCTGTAAGTGTGAGTCTGTAAGTGCGAGTCTAGTAAAGTCGTGAGTCTGTTAAGTGTGGAGGTCGTGTAAAGTTAGAGTTTAAAGTGTGCGTCTGTAAAGTGTGGGTCTGTAAAGTGTGAGTCTGTAGTGATGGAGTCTGTAAAGTGCGGAGTCTGTAAAGTGCGAGTCTGTAAAGTGTGAGTCTGTAAAGTGTGGAGCTCGTAGTGCGAGTTCTGCTAACAGTGCGCAGTCTGTACGTGTGATTCTGTAAAGTGTGGTCAGTCTTGTAAAAGTGCGAGTCTGTAAAGTGCGAGTCTGATAAGTGTGAGTCTGTATAAAGTTGCGGAGTCTGTAAAGTGCGGAGTCATGAAGTGCGGAGTCTGTAAGTGTGGAGTCTATTAAGTGCGATGTCTGTACAGATGCGACGTCTGTAAAGTGCGGTCTTGTAAAGTGCCGCGTACTTGTAAGTCGCGGTCTGTAATAAGTGTGGGGGAAGAAAAGGGTTCTTTAAGTGTTGGAGCTCTGTAAAGATGCGAGTTCTGTAAAAGTGTGCAGTCTGTAAGTAGTGATCTGTAATAAGTGCGGGAGTTCTTGAAAGTGCGGGAGGATCTGTAACAGTGCGAGTCTTGTAAAGTTGCGAGTCTGTAAAGTGCAGAGTACTGTAACGTGCGAGTCTGTAAAGTGTGTGAGTCTGTAAGTGTAGGAGTCTGTAAGTCGAGCTCTGTAAAGTGTGAGTCTGTAAAGTGCGAGTCTCTGTAAGTGCTGGCGTCTGTAAGTGTGGAGTCTGTCGTAAAGTAGCGAGTACTGTTAGACTGTGGAGTCCTGTAAGTGTGGAGTCCTGTAAAGTGCGGAGATACTGTAAAGTGCGCAGTCTGTAAAGTGTGGAGTCTGATAAAGTGTGAGTCTGTAAAGTTGAATGGAGTCTGTAAGTGTGGTCTGTAAAGTGCGGCAGTCTGTAAAGTGTGGTTAGTCTGTTTAAGTGCGGTCTGTAAGTGATGAGTCTGTAAGTGCGAGTCTGTAAGTGTGAGTCATGTAAAGTGTGGAGTCTGAAGAAATATGCGGAGAGTCTGTAAAGTGGGGGTCTGTACGTGCGGGAGTCTGTAAAGTTCGGGTCTGTAAAGTGCGAGGTCTTGTAAAGTGGCGGAATCTTGTAAAGTGCGAGTTTCGTTAAAGTGTGAGTCTGTAAAGTGCGAGTCTGTAAAAGTGTGCGAGGTCTGTAAAGTTGCGAGTCTGTAAAGTGTGAGCTCTGTAAGAGCTGGAAGTCTGTAAAGTGCGGCAGTCTTTGTAAAGGTGCGGAGTCTGTAAAGAAATGGCGAGTCTGTAAAGTGTGAGTCTCGTAAAGTGTGGAGTCGTAAAGATGCGTAGTCTGTAATGTGTGCGTTGTAAAGTGTGGAGTCTGTAAAGTGTTGAGTCTGTATGCGAGTCTGTAAAGTGTGTGGAGTCTGTAAAGTGCGAGTCTGTAAGTGTAGCTCTCGTAACGGGTGGAGTCTGTAATGCGGAGTTGGTTAAAGTGCAGGAGAGTCTGTAAGTTGCGAGTCTGCCTAAAGTGCGAGTCTGCAAAGTCGAGGAGTCTGTTTCAACAGTGTGGAGTTTGTAAAGTGTGGAAGTCTGTAAAGGTGTGATCTTGTAGTGTGGATCTGTAAGTGTGAGTCTGTAAAAGTCAGTGAGTCTGTAAAGTGCGAGTCTGTAAGGTGTGGAGTCTTGTCAGTTGAGTCTGTAAGTGTGGAGTCTGTAAAGTTGAGTCTGTAAGTGTGGAGTCTGTAAGTGTTGGTCTGTACAAGTGTGGGAGTCTGTAAAGTGCGAGTCTGTACAAAGTTGCCGAGCCTGTAAAGTGTTGAGTCTGTAAAGTGCGGAGTCTGTAAAGTCGCGAGTCTGTAAAGTGCGAGTCTGTATAAGTGCGGAGTCTGTAAAGTTGTGGAATCGTAAAGTGTGCAGTCTGTAAAGTGCGAGTTCTGTTAAGTGCCGGAGTCTGTTAAAGAGTGCGAGTTCTGTAAAGAGCAGGACGTCTGTAAAGTGTGGAGTCGTGTAAAATGATCATGGAGTCTTGTAAGTGTGGAGTCTTGTAAAGCAGTTCGGAGTCCTGTAAAGTTGTGGGGCAGTCTGTAAGTGCGATCTGTAAAGTGGAGCTCTGCGTGTGAGTCTTAAGTGCGGGCGTCTGTTAAGTGTGGAGTCTGTCTTAAAGTTTGAGAGTCTGTTAAAGTGTGGAGTCTGTAAATGTGGAGTCTGTTTAACGTGATGGAGTCTGTAAAGTGTGGAGTCTGTAAAAGTGCGAGTCTGTAAGTGCGAGTCTGTAAAGTGTGGAGCTGTAAGATGCGCAAGTTGTAAATTGCCGAGTCTGTAACTGTGCGAGCTGTAAAGTGTGAGTCTGTAAAGTGTCGGAGTCTGTAAAGTGTGACTGTTAAAGTGCGGAGTCTGCTAAAGTGCGAGTCGATAAAGTGTGAGGTCTGTAAAGTGTTGAGTACTGTAAAGTGTGGAGTCTGTTAATAAAGTGCGAGTCTGTAAAAGTGCAGAGTTCTGTAAGTAGTTGAGTCTGCTTAATAGTCGTGAGTCTGTAAGTGTGGAGGTCTGATAAGTGTGAGTCTTGTAAAGATGTGGAGTCTGTAAAGTGTGAGTCTGTTAAAGCTCGGAGTCTGTTAAAGTGTGAGTCCGTAAAGTGGCGAAGTCTGTTAAGTGGTTCTGTAAAGTGTGAGTCTGTAAGTGTTAGGAGGTCTGTAAAGTTGGTAGAGTCTGTAAAGTGTGATCTGTATAAAGTGTGAGTCTGTAAAGTTGTGGAGTCTTTGTAACGGTGAGTCTGTAAAGTGTGGGGTCTGTAAAAGTCGTTGAGTCTGTAAAGTCGCGAGTCTGTAAAGTTGCGAGTCTGTACAGTTGTGGAAGTCTGTAAGTGCGAGGTCTGTAAAGTGTGAGTCTGTAAAGTGCGGAGTCTGTAGTTAAAGTGTGAGAGTTGTAGTGTGAGTCTGTAAAAGTGTGAGTCTGTGAAATGTGCGGAGTCTGCTAAAGTGCTGAAGTCGTGTAAAGTGCGAGATCTGTAAAGTCGGTGAGTCTGTAAAGTTGCGAGTCGTAATGTGAGTCTAGATAGTCGCGGAGTCTTAAGAGTGTGAGTCTGTAAAGTGGAGTCTGATAAAGTGCGGAAGGACTGTAAAGTGGCGAGTCTGTAGAGTGTGAGTCTGTAAAGTGGTGAGTCAATGTAGAGTGCTGGGTGCGCTGGTTAAGTGCATGAGTCTGTAAAGTTGTGATGTCGTAAAGTGCGGAGTCTGTAAAGTGCGGAGTCTGTTAAAGTGTGACGTCTGTAAAGTGTGAGTCTTGTAAAGTGTTGACGATCTGTAAAGTGCGGGCTCCTTGATAAGTGTGAGTCATGCTAAAGTGTGGAGTCTGGTTAAGTGATGGAGTCTGTAAAGTGTGGAGTCTGAAAGTGTGGAGCTCTGTAAGTGGTGGAGTCTGTAAAGTGTGGCGAGTCTGTAAAGTGCGAGTCTGTTAAGTGCGGAGTCCTGTTGAAAGTGCGAGTCATGAAGTCGTTGGGGTCTGTAAAGTGTGGAGTCTGTAAGTGCGAGAGTCTGTAAAAGTGTGGAGTCTGTAAAGTTGTGAGTCTGTAAAGTGTTGGTCTGGTAAAGTTGAGAGTCTGTAAAGCGACAGTCTAGTAAAGTGTGAGATCTGTAAGATGTGGAGTCTGTAAAGTTGTGAGTCTGAAATGTGAGTCTGTAAAGTGTGCTGCGTCTTGAAAGTGGCGCGAAGTCTGTAAGTGTGGAGTCTGTAAAGTGTGGAGATCTCGATAAAGTGCGGAGACTGTAAATGTGAGGTCTGATTAATAGTGTGGGAGTCTGTTAACGTGTGAGTCTAGTAAAGTGTGAAGTCTGTAAAGGTGCGGAGTCTGTTAAAGTGTGGGAGTATGTAAGATGTGGAGTCTGTACAAGTGCGGGAGTCTGTAAATGTGGAGTCGTAAAGTGTGAGTCTGTCTAAGTGCGGAGTCTGTAAAGTGTAGGAAGTCTGTTAACAAGTGCCGAGTCTGTAAAGTTGTGGAGTTCTGTTAAAGTGTGGAGTCTGTAAAGTGCGGAGTCGTGTTAAGTGTGAGTCTTGTTAAAGTGTGGTAGTCTGTAAAGTGTGAGTCTGTAAGTGTGGGTCTGTAAAGGTGGAGTCTGTAAGATGCGGAGTCTGTAAAGTGTGAGGTCTAGTACAAGTGCGGAGTCTGTTAAGTGCTGCAGTCTGTTAAAGTGCGGAGCGTCTGTAAAGTGCGGAGTCTGTAAAGTGTGGAGTCTAGTAAGTGTGGAGCTCTGTAAAAGTCTTTGAGTCTGTAAAGTGCGAGGTCTGTAAAGTGCGGAGTCTGTAAAGTGTGGAGTCTTGTAAAGTGACGGAGAAGTCTGTAAAGTGTGAGCTCTGTAAAGTGCAGTCTGTAAAAGTGTTGAGTTCTGTAAGTGTGGAGTCTGTAATAGTGTGAAGTGCTGTAAAGTGGTGCAGTCGTAAAAGTGTGACTCTGTAAAGTGCGGAGTCTGGTAAAGTGTGGCAGTCTCTAAAGTGTGGGAGTCTTGTAAAGTGCGCGTCTGAAGTAGTGAGTCTGTAAAAGTGTGAGTCTGTAAGTGTGAGTTCTGTAAAAAGTGTAGAAGGACGGTTGCGAAGTGCGTTCTGGAACCTGAGGTGTTTTCTCCGATGGGTCGGTCAGCTGCTGAGCAGATTCCTGAAAGCTGGCACGTCGAGTCTGGTAAATCCCTGCGAGTGGCTGGAAAAAAAACAAGAAGCTTTTTACAAAACCACAAACCTAAACAGAGATGAAGCTCTGATGAAGCTCTGACCTCCTGACGCTCTTTGGCTCTGCTCTGCTCCTGATCTCCAAACCTCATCTTGGTCAGATGACCCCGATCTCCACCATGCGCCGCTGGTCTGAGGAGACACAGACACGACCGGCAGGGAAGCGAGGAGGAGAAGAACCGTGATGGTCCGAGAAAGAGGAGGAAAAGGAGAAGAAGAGAAGGTTAAATGACAGCTTTAAACACAAACTAATGTTCATATATAAATAAATCAGATGAATGTGTCTCACCCTCCTCTCGCTGAGCGTCCTGGTTGTAACGCAAAGATCTGGACGAGTCCCATTTATTCTTCAGGACGCTCACTCTGAAACAGGATCAGGTCAAAGATCTTTAAACGCTTTTATTTGTGTTTAAATTAAGTTTAAATGAAGGAGACTCACGTGAACGGAGTGCTGTCCTTCACCTGCGGCTGAGGAAGAACAAACATCAAACATTCACAACAATAATATTGAACATAAATCAGACTCAACTGGAAACTTTGGGCCAAAAAACTGTGCAGAAGTAAATCCAAAACGGTCTTTCTTTAAATCACACTCCTTAAAAAAGTGGAGCAAACGTGATCCTTTACAGGGAAATGTTTGAATCCAATAAAAGATCTTTAGTGACGTTGAAGGGAAATCCCATCAGCCCCAAACTCACAAAAGTATTTTTAAGTAATTTGACCTTTTTCATGACTCTCCTCTGCTTTATGCTTTGACTCCTCTTTCTTCCTTCCTTCTCATGTCTTTACTTTGGTCAGTTTGGTTGTAATTCTGCAGTTTGGACACTAGATGGAGCCAGATTTTAGTCCTATTTTAGTGTTTAAAACAAGAATATCCAACAAAGAGTAAAAGTAATGACGAACTCAGAAGTATCTACAACATTCACTCCAGTTTGTTAAAATGGGGAATATCAATTTCTCGGACAATTGTGAATAAAATCAGACTAAACTTTTAGAATAAAATGCTTCAAATATTTACACTGGACTAAAGTGAATCAAATCTTTGGTTATGTTTGTTTTTTATTTCTTAGCTGCATAAAAGTTTGTTGAAGCCTGATTGTTTTGTGTCATAAATGAAACCATTTACGACACAAAACAATCAGGATGTTTTGACCACTTTCTTTCTTTCTCTAATTCCATTACACAGAGTGAAATGTCGGGTCTTTGACTTTATGTCGAGCTAAAGACGAGGAGGAAGTAAAGCAAATGAACACAAGCCTCTTAACATCCTCCGTACGTTTGTGCGGCTGACGGGCTTTTCCCAAATAGTTCACTCTGTCATTTCAATGGATTTTTGTAGAGAATCAAACTACACATTTTTTGAAAACAATGTTTGTATTTGCTCTGATATGTTAAAAAAAGGTCCGATAATAAACATTCCTATGGGGAGTAAAGAATGTAGTTTGGCGGAAATTTACAAAATTCCATTTGGTCCAATGAAAAAAAGTCAATAACCCTTGACATATGTTTCATAGCGACGACCAGATCTCCTCATGTACTCTAATGGAAAAATGGTATAATCGCACAATATTACCAAATGACAAATGGAAACATTGTGTTTGTCTTTGCTTACACCATAAAGTTTCCACAAATATATAGTTTTCTTCTCCACCAAAATCCCACAGCAGGAAACAAGTAAACCGGACTAAAACACATTAGTCTGAAAACTAAACTGAAAGAACTGATGTGAGACTCTTCGTACTCGTTCGCTCTTCTCTCGGCGGCTGAAGTTTGGAGACGACAGCTGCTTCTTCAGAGGACGCCCGGTCTTCTTAGGCTTCTTCACAGCTGCACAAACACAAACATTTTAATGTGAAATACAGCTTCATAATCAGAGTAACATGTTTAACAATAATAATGCCTTACACTTGTATTGCGCTTTAAAAGCCTGTATTACCAAGTTTCTCAAAACGCTACACTGTCGTCATTATTCATTCACTCCATACTTGGTGGTGGTAAGCTACTGTTGTAGCCACAGCGGCCCTGGGGTAGACTGACGGAAGCGAGGCAACCAGTCTGCGCCATCGGCCCCTCCGACCACCACCAACCACTCACTCACTCACTACATTCGCTAGGCTTCCTGGTGTTACCAAACGGTCTCCCATCCAAGTACCGACCAGGCCCTTCCCTGCTTAGCTTCCAAGGTCTGACGGGATTGGGCAGAGCAAAGGCGCTATTAACCTCTTACCCCCACCTTAACTGAGCATTTTATCCAGTTTTGCCCAAATGTAAAGCTTCTCGACTGGAGCTTACAGCCTATAGGCCAGAGTAACGCCTCATTTGAAACCTAAGACCTACAAATGTTTTTGTGGCGTTGTCGCTGCATTTTTAAAGCATTTCTGAAGTATTTGTCTCTTTTTTGTAGATTTTTTGGTTGCATTTTCGTCTTATCTTCGTAGTTTTTGGTGTTTTTTTGGTCACTTTTACATCGTTTTTTGTATCACTTTTTTGTATTTAATACAAACTATGAAAAAGGAAGTCACTCAATTCAAAAGTTTATGAAACTTATTCAAGTGTTTTACAAATGTTCTATAAATCAGATGCCAAATGTTTTCCCCACAAATGTCTGAGTTTACATTAAACTAAAGGACGGTCATGGTCTTGGGTGAAGTGCCTTTAAACAGATGTGCCTCAGATTCAGAGATGATTGTTCCATCAGTGCACTGCTGTGTAGGACCTTGTTTCTTGTTGGGTCAGGGTTTGGTAGGACCTTGTTTCTTGATGGGTTTGGTAGGACCTTGTTTCTTGGGTCAGGGTTTGGTAGGACCTTGTTTCTTGTTGGGTTAGGGTTTGGTAGGACCTTGTTTCTTGGGTCAGGGATTGGTAGGACCTTGTTTCGTTGGGAGGGTTGAGGACCTTTTCTTGAGGGTTTGGTAGGACCTTGTTTCTTGATGGGTTTGGTAGGACCTTGTTCTTGGGTTAGGGTTTGGTAGGACCTTGTTTCTTGTTGGGTTAGGGTTTTATGGTTGGAGGACCTTGTTTCTTGGGTCAGGGTTTGGTAGGGCCTTGTTTCTTGGGAGGGTTTGGTAGGACCTTGTTTCTTGGGTCAGGGTTTGGTAGGACCTTGTTTCTTGGGTCAGGGTTTGGTAGGACCTTGTTTCTTGGGTCAGGGTTTGGTAGGACCTTGTTTCTTGGGTCAGGGTTTTAGGACCTTGTTTCTTGGGTCAGGGTTTGGTAGGACCTTGTTCTTTTGGGTCAGGGTTTGGTAGGACCTTGTTTCTTGGGTCAGGGTTTGGTAGGACCTTGTTCTTGATGGGTTAGGGTTTGGTAGGACCTTGTTTCTTGGGTCAGGGTTTGGTAGGACCTTGTTTCTTGGGTCAGGGTTTGGTAGGACCTTGTTTCTTGATGGGTTGGTAGGACCTTGTTTCTTGATGGGTTTGGTAGGACCTTGTTTCTTGGGTCATGGGTTTGGTAGGACCTTGTTTCTGGGTTCAGGGTTTGTAGGACCTTGTTTCTTGGTCAGGGTTTGGTAGACCTTGTTTCTTGGGTCAGGGTTTGGTAGGACCTTGTTTCTTGGGTCAGGGTTTGGTAGGACCATGTTTCTTGGGGTAGGGTTTGGTAGGACCTTGTTTCTTGGGGTCAGGGTTTGGTAGGACCTTGTTTCTTGGGTAGGGTTGGTAGGACCTGTTTTTGGGTCAGGGTTTGGTAGGACCTTGGTTTTGTGGTTTTGGTAGGACCTTGTTTCTTGATGGGTTTGGTAGGACCTTGTTTCTTGGGTCAGGGTTTGGTAGGACCTTGTTTTTGGGTCAGGGTTTGGTAGGACCTTGTTTCTTGATGGGTTGGTAGACCTTGTTTCTTGGGTCAGGGTTTGGTAGGACCTTGTTTCTATGGGTTAGGGTTTGGTAGGACCTTGTTTCTTGGGTCAGGGTTTGGTAGGACCTTGTTCTTGATGGGTTAGGGTTTGGTAGGACCTTGTTTCTTGGGTCAGGGTTTGGTAGGGCCTTGTTTCTTGGGTCAGGGTTTGGTAGGACCTTGTTTCTTGTTGGGTCAGGGTTTGGTTAGGACCTTGTTTCTTGTTGGGTCAGGGTTTGGTAGGACCTTGTTTCTTGGGTCAGGGTTTGTAGGCTCTGGTAGGACCTTGTTTCTTGATGGGTTAGGGTTTGGTAGGACCTTGTTTCTTGATGGGTTAGGGTTTGGTAGGACCTTGTTTCTTGGGTCAGGGTTTGGTAGGACCTTGTTTCTTGTTATTTATTTATTGGTTATTTGGTCGGGACAGTGCATGTTAATGAACATACATGGGTCTCATGCATGTAAACAAGCCACACCGGATTGTAGCCTTGGGCTAATTTGCATCCGTCGTCCCCCATGCGCACTCTCAAACACACTCTCATTCATCCTGGCCTATTGTACATGTTTTTAATGGTAGGGGAAACCGGAGTACCCGGAGGAAACCTACGCAGACACGGGGAGAACATGCAAACTCCACACAGAAAGGCCCCGTCCAGGTGGGAATCGAACCCGGACCTTCTAGCTGTGAAGCACGAGCGCTAACCACTGTGCCACCGTGCCGCCTTGTTGCTAGGGTTTGGTAGGACCTTGTTTCTTGGGTCAGAGTTGGTGGGACCTTGTTTCTTGTTGGTTAGGGTTTGGTAGGACCTTGTTTCTTGTGGGTTAGGGTTTGGTAGGACCTTGTTTCTTGGGTTAGGGTTTGATAGGACCTTGTTTCTTGGGTCAGGGTTTGGTAAGACCTTGTTCTTGTTGGCTTAGGGTTTGGTAGGACCTTGTTTTCTTGTTGGCTAGGGTTTGGTAGGACCTTGTTTCTTGTTGGCTTAGTGTTTGGTAGGACCTTGTTTCTTGGGTCAGGGTTTGGTAGGACCTTGTTTCTTGGTCAGGGTTTGGTAGGACCTTGTTTCTTTTTGGGTTAGGTAGGACCTTGTTCTTGTTGGGTTAGGGTTTGTAGGACCTTGTTTCTTGTTGGGTTAGGGTTGGTAGGACCTTGTTTCTTGGGTCAGGGTTTGGTGACCTTGTTTCTTGGGTTAGGGTTTGGTAGGACCTTGTTTCTTGGGTCAGAGTTTGGTAGACCTTGTTTCTTGGTTTGGTAGGACCTTGTTTCTTGTTGGCTTAGGGTTTGGTAGGACCTTGTTTCTTGGGTCAGGGTTTGGTAGGACCTTGTTTCTTGGGTCAGGGTTTGGTAGGACCTTGTTTCTTGGGTCAGGGTTGGTAGGACCTTGTTTCTTGATGGGTTTGGTAGGACCTTGTTTCTTGGGTCAGGGTTGGTAGGACCTTGTTTCTTGTTGGGTTAGGGTTTGGTAGGACCTTGTTTCTTGGGTCAGGGTTTGGTAGGACCTTGTTTCTTGATGGGTTAGGGTTTGGTAGGACCTTGTTTCTTGGGTCAGGGTTTGGTAGGGCCTTGTTTCTTGATGGGTTAGGGTTTGGTAGGACCTTGTTTCTTGGGTCAGGGTTTGGTAGGACCTTGTTTCTTGATGGGTTAGGGTTTTGGTAGGACCTTGTTTCTTGGGTCAGGGTTTGGTAGGCCTTGTTTCTTGTTGGGTCAGGGTTTGGTAGGACCTTGTTTCTTGTTGGGTCAGGGTTTGGTAGGACCTTGTTTCTTGGGTCAGGGTTTGGTAGGACCTCTTGTTTCTTGGGTCAGGGTTTGGTATGACCTTGTTTCTTGGGTCAGGGTTTGGTAGGACCTTGTTTCTTGGGTCAGGGTTTGGTAGGACCTTGTTTCTTGATGGGTTAGGGTTTGGTAGGACCTTGTTTCTTGATGGGTTAGGGTTTGGTAGGACCTTGTTTCTTGATGGGTTAGGGTTTGGTAGGACCTTGTTTCTTGATGGGTTAGGGTTTGGTAGGACCTTGTTTCTTGGGTCAGGGTTTGGTAGGACCTTGTTTCTTGGGTCAGGGTTTGGTAGGACCTTGTTTCTTGTTTATTTATTTATTGGTTTATTTGGTCGGGACAGTGCATGTTAATGAACATACATGGGTCTCATGCATGTAAACAAGCCACACCGGATTGTAGCCTTGGGCTAATTTGCATCCGTCGTCCCCCATGCGCACTCTCAAACACACTCTCATTCATCCTGGCCTATTGTACATGTTTTTAGTGGTAGGGGAAACCGGAGTACCCGGAGGAAACCTACGCAGACACGGGGAGAACATGCAAACTCCACACAGAAAGGCCCCGTCCAGGTGGGATCGAACCAGGGACCTTCTAGCTGTGAAGCACGAGCGCTAACCACTGTGCCACCGTGCCGCCTTGTTGGCTTAGGGTTTGGTAGGACCTTGTTTCTTGGGTCAGAGTTTGGTAGGACCTTGTTTCTTGTTGGGTTAGGGTTTGGTAGGACCTTGTTTCTTGTTGGGTTAGGGTTTGGTAGGACCTTGTTTCTTGGGTCAGGGTTTGGTAGGACCTTGTTTCTTGGGTCAGGGTTTGGTAGGACCTTGTTTCTTGGGTCAGGGTTTGGTAGGACCTTGTTCTTTTTGGGTTAGGTAGGACCTTGTTTCTTGTTGGGTTAGGGTTTGGTAGGACCTTGTTTCTTGTTGGGTTAGGGTTTGTAGGACCTTGTTTCTTGGGTCAGGGTTTGGTAGGACTTGTTCTTGGGTTAGGGTTGGTAGGACCTTGTTCTTGGGTCAGGGTTTGGTAGGACCTTGTTTCTTGTTGGTTAGGGTTTGGTAGGACCTTGTTTCTTGGGTCAGGGTTTGGTAGGACCTTGTTTCTTGGGTCAGGGTTTGGTAGGACCTTGTTTCTTGGGTCAGGGTTTGGTAGGACCTTGTTTCTTGGGTCAGGGTTTGGTAGGACCTTGTTTCTTGGGTCAGGGTTTGGTAGGACCTTGTTTCTTGGGTCAGGGTTTGGTAGGACCTTGTTTCTTGGGTCAGGGTTTGGTAGGACCTTGTTTCTTGGGTTAGGGTTTGGTAGCACCTTGTTTCTTGTTGGGTTAGGTTTTGGTAGGACCTTGTTTTTTGTTGAGCTCCTCTTCGTCTCCGACCTCGTCCTCCGTGACCTCGGACCCTGTGGTGCACTCCTCGTCCTCCGACAGAAGCGACTGATGTTTCTGCACAAATAGAGGGTGAAACGCCTCAGACCTTAAGTTTCATAGTTTCATCTGAAGCAGACGACGTACCAACTGAAGACTCCAGTTCTTCAAGAGAGAAAACTGTAGAAACAAAGAGAACATGATCAGTGACATCACAGTGTAGGTCAGTGACATCACAGTGTGACTCACTGTGGGTCCATCGGCGCGGCTCGGTCCGACCAGTGTGGGCTCCAGAAGAACCTCACAGTCCTGCAGCTTCTCCTCCGTGGCCCCACCACTGCAACAACACGCTCGCATTTAACCTTTATCCAAAACATCAGCAGTAGCAGTAGTAGTAGTAGTAGTACTCAAAGGTGGCAGTAAGTCACTAAATGCAAGTCTCAAGTCAAGCCCAAGTCAATTGGTTCTGGGGTCAGGTCAAGTCGCACAGGTCAGTGTTAAGGCTAATTTATAATCTACTTGAAAATAAGAAACAAGAAACAACAACAACAACAACATATCATTTAGCGATATGGAAAATTTAGGCTAAAATCGAACTTTTCAAAATCTAATGGATTTGAATTTAAAGTCTATTTAATATTTAAAACAAATTTAAAAAAAAAAAATATATATATATATATATAATATATATATATCAAATGTGGCATATACCAAGGAGACGCCCTGTCCCCACTGCTGTTCTGCATAGGTTTGAACCCCCTCAGCCAAATAATCAACAAGACTGGCTATGGATACCGGCTCAGGAACGGGGCCACCATCAGTCACCTCCTCTACATGGATGACATCAAGCTGTACGCTAAGAATGAGCGAGACATCGACTCACTGATCCATACCACCCGGATATACAGTGCAGGCATTGGGATGTCGGACTAGAGAAGTGTGGCCGGATGGTGACTAAGAGAGGGAAGGTAGTCCACACAGAAGGGGTCTCACTCCCAGAAGGAACAATAGCAGACATTGAGGACAGTTACAAGTACCTCGGAATCCCACAAGCAAATGGCAACCTCGAAGAGGTGACAAGGAAAGCGGCTACGGCCAAATACCTCCAACGAGTAAGGCAGGTCCTAAGAAGCCAGCTCAATGGCAAGAACAAGTCTCGGGCAATAAACAGCTACGCCCTGCCAGTAATCAGATACCCTGCAGGAATAATAAGCTGGCCAAAGGATGAGATACAGACCACAGATGTTAAGACACGGAAGCTCCTAACCATGCATGGAGGATTCCACCCCAAATCCAGCACCCTGAGACTGTACACTAGCCGTAAGGAAGGAGGCCGAGGACTAGTGAGCGTGAGAGCCACTATCCAGGATGAAACATCCAAGATCCACAAGTACATCAAGGACAAGGCTCCAACAGATGACGTACTCAGTGAATGTCTCAGACAATGGGGAACAGAAGATGAGGTGCTGGAGGTACCGTCATGGGAGGACAAGCCCCTACATGGCATGTACCACCGAAACATAACTGAAGTGGCGGATATCAAGAAATCCTACCAATGGCTGGACAGAGCTGGCCTGAAGGACAGCACAGAGGCTCATCATGGCTGCACAGGAGCAGGCCTTGAGCACCAGAGCAATAGAGGCCCAGATCTATCACACCAGACAAGACCCCAGGTGTAGACTGTGCAAAGAGGCCAATGAGACAATCCAGCACATAACTGCAGGGTGTAAGATGCTGGCAGGGAAAGCTTACATGGAGCGCCATAACCAAGTGGCTGGCATAGTGTACAGGAACATCTGTGCAGAGTATGGGCTGGAAACCCCAAGGTCAAAGTGGGAAACACCTCCAAAGGTGGTAGAGAATGACCGAGCCAAGATCCTGTGGGACTTCCAGATACAGACGGACAGAATGGTAATGAACCAACCGGACATTGTGGTGGTGGACAAAGAGCAGAGGAAAGCCGTGGTGGTTGACATAGCAATACCAAGCGACTTCAACATCAGGAAAAAGGAACACGAGAAACTAGAGAAATACCAGGGGCTCAGAGAAGAGCTAGAGAAGGCTTGGAGAGTGAAGGCATCAGTGGTGCCCGTGGTCGTTGGGCACTCGGGGCAGTGACCCCCAAACTGGAGGAGTGGCTCCCGCAGATCCCAGGAAATACATCAGACATCTCGGTCCAGAAAAATGCAGTTCTAGGAACAGCAAAGATACTGCGCAGAACCCTCAAGCTCCCAGGCCTCTGGTAGAGGACCCGAGCTTGGAGGAAAAAGAGAGACCGCCCGCAGAGGGTGAGGAAGAGTTTTATATATATATATATATATATATATATATATATATATATATATATATATATATATATATATTTATATTTAATTCTCCAGTCTATGTACAAAAATACTGGGACAGCATTATAAGGCTGGGGGCCCGGGGGGCGACTTCAGAATAATTTAAACAAGGGTTAGGAGTATTTTTAAACAAGAGCCGCTTTTCCCGCAGTCTGAAAGATAAATATAAAATAATATTTTTATTTTTGTTCCGTCAATTACAATAACCCTGTAATGCCCCAGCCCTTGTATACTTGGAATCGCCCCTGCTCTAAGGCCTTCAGTCCCACTGTCACTGGGCTCTGTGTGGCTGCGGAAAACTGCTGTAACTTAAAACACCGATCTTAGGGGCGCAAAGATGAATCCAGCTCTTACCGCGTCGTACTTCTGTAGGCTGCCTGTCTGCGCCGTAGCTACAGTCCTTTGTTTCAAACGTTTTCCTTAATAAATGTCTATGAATCTTCATCTCTTCACTCACTGCAGAAAACTTTTAATGCATCCAAAGAAACACACAATAGCAAATGTAAGTTAGATGCGCTGGTTTTACTGAATCCTGGTCTTTCAGAAGTTTCACTCAAATCAATAATAAATATAAAGTTACAGCGAGTCATGGAGAGTCATTGGCCTCAAGTCCAAGTTAAGTCTCAAGTCTAAGGCAAGTCAGCCTCAAGTCCCGAAAACTGCGGCTCC
This sequence comes from Neogobius melanostomus, assembly GCA_007210695.1. NCBI lineage: Eukaryota > Metazoa > Chordata > Actinopteri > Gobiiformes > Gobiidae > Neogobius > Neogobius melanostomus. The sequence goes on from VHKM01000322.1 coordinate 128,349, forward strand.
CGTCAGACTCGAGTCTCCCACCTCTGGTACTAGTGCCTGTAGTCCTCGTACCTGTAGGGGTAGTAGTACTCGTACCTGTCCTGCAGAGCGTTGTTGGAGACACAGACGGCGTCTCGGTGCAGCAGGAGGTCGTTGAGGACTTTGGTCTGAGCCTCGTCTCCTTCAGACAAACTCACGATGTGGTCCCTCATCCTACAGCCCTGAAAAGGTTTATCAGTCAGTCACCTGTACTTCTCACTCTCAAGTCGTGAACATGGAATAATACACATACAATAAACAGTCATCAGTACTTGGGTATTTTCACCTCTCATTACAAATCCTACATTTACAGATCATTCCCCCGTCACTGCGGTCGTACCTCGGGCATGGTGGTGGGTCATACCTCGGGCATGGTGGTGGGTCATACCTCGGGCATGGAGGTGGGTCGTACCTCGGGCATGGAGGTGGGTCATACCTCGGGCATGGAGGTGGGTCATACCTCGGGCATGGTGGTGGGTCATACCTCAGGCATGAGGTGGGTCGTACCTCGGGCATGGAGGTGGTCATACCTCGGGCATGGAGGTGGGTCATACCTCGGGCATGGTGGTGGGTCGTACCTCGGGCATGGAGGTGGGTCGTACCTCAGGCATGGAGGTGGGTCGTACCTCAGGCATGGAGGTGGGTCGTACCTCGGCATGGTGGTGGGTCGTACCTCGGGCATGGTGGTGGTCGTACCTCGGGCATGGTGGTGGGTCGTACCTCGGGCATGGTGGTGGGTCGTACCTCAGGCATGGAGGTGGGTCATACCTCGGGCATGGTGGTGGGTCGTACCTCAGGCATGGAGGTGGGTCGTACCTCAGGCATGGAGGTGGGTCGTACCTCGGGCATGGTGGTGGGTCGTACCTCGGGCATGGTGGTGGGTCGTACCTCGGGCATGGTGGTGGGTCGTACCTCGGGCATGGAGGTGGGTCGTACCTCAGGCATGGAGGTGGGTCGTACCTCAGGCATGGAGGTGGGTCGTACCTCGGGCATGGAGGTGAGTCGTACCTCGGGCATGGAGGTGGGTCGTACCTCGGGCATGGTGGTGGGTCGTACCTCGGCATGGAGGTGGTCGTACTCGGCATGGAGGTGAGTCGTACCTCGGGCATGGAGGTGGGTCGTACCTCGGCATGGTGGTGGGTCGTACCTCGGGCATGGTGGTGGGTCGTACCTCGGGCATGGTGGTGGGTCGTACCTCGGGCATGGTGGTGGGTCGTACCTCAGGCATGGAGGTGAGTCGTACCTCGGGCATGGAGGTGGGTCGTACCTCGGGCATGGTGGTGGGTCGTACCTCGGGCATGGTGGTGGGTCGTACCTCGGGCATGGTGGTGGGTCGTACCTCGGGCATGGAGGTGAGTCGTACCTCGGGCATGGTGGTGGGTCGTACCTCGGGCATGGTGGTGGGTCGTACCTCGGGCATGGTGGTGGGTCGTACCTCGGGCATGGTGGTGGGTCGTACCTCGGGCATGTGGTGGTGGGTCGTACCTCAGGCATGGTGGTGGGTCGTACCTCGGGCATGGTGGTGGGTCGTACCTCGGGCATGGTGGTGAGTCGTACCTCGGGCATGGTGGTGAGTCGTACCTCGGGCATGGTGGTGGGTCGTACCTCGGGCATGGAGGTGGGTCGTACCTCGGGCATGGAGGTGGGTCGTACCTCGGGCATGGTGGTGAGTCGTACCTCGGGCATGGAGGTGAGTCGTACCTCGGGCATGGAGGTGGGTCGTACCTCAGGCATGGAGGTGGGTCGTACCTCAGGCATGGAGGTGGTCGTACCTCAGGCATGGAGGTGGGTCGTACCTCGGGCATGGTGGTGGGTCGTACCTCGGGCATGGTGGTGGGTCGTACCTCGGGCATGGAGGTGGGTCGTACCTCAGGCATGGAGGTGGGTCGTACCTCGGGCATGGAGGTGGTCGTACCTGGGCATGGTGGTGGGTCGTACCTCGGCATGGTGGTGGGTCGTACCTCAGGCATGGAGGTGGGTCGTACCTCGGGCATGGAGGTGGGTCGTACCTCGGGCATGGTGGTGGGTCGTACCTCGGGCATGGTGGTGGGTCGTACCTCAGGCATGGAGGTGGGTCGTACCTCAGGCATGGAGGTGGGTCATACCTCGGGCATGGAGGTGGGGGGGTGGGGGGGCTTGGGCATGGAGGTGGGTCGTACCTCGGGCATGGTGGTGGGTCGTACCTCAGGCATGGAGGTGGGTCGTACCTCAGGCATGGAGGTGGGTCGTACCTTGGGCATGGAGGTGGGTCGACCTCGGGCATGGTGGTGGGTCGTACTCGGGCATGGAGGTGGGTCGTACCTCAGGCATGGAGGTGGGTCGTACCTTGGGCATGGAGGTGGGTCGTACCTCGGGCATGGTGGTGGGTCGTACCTCGGGCATGGTGGTGGGTCGTACCTCAGGCATGGAGGTGGGTCGTACCTTGGGCATGGAGGTGGGTCGTACCTCGGGCATGGAGGTGGGTCGTACCTTGGGCATGGCGGAGGCATCGAAGCGCAGAACCCTCTGGGCACAGCAGGGGTAAACACCGGCTCCGTGGCGGCCCTTCTCTCCTGACCCGCCGTAGCGCACGCTGTCGGGATGGTACCGGCACTGGGTCAGCTCGCTCACCACAAACACCTGAGGAGGCGACAGGAGCAGCGTTACAGACTCAGGGTAGGGCTTAGAACCATTACATTTTAAATACCGATATCTGAACGATACTTTTCCAAAGCCTAAACTGAAATATCTGTCGTCTAGAACCAGAACACAAAACGTAATGTGTGGAAGACCTGCACATTTACAATATCAGGTTCATCTCCAATGTCAAGAAATGTGGGAAAAATTGGGAATAATTTGGGTAAAATAGGTAAAATATTAGTAATAAAACTGAGCAAAATTGAGTGGAAAATTTGGGAAAGAAGGGGGAAAATATATTTTAAAATAATTGGGGAAAATGGGGCAAACATTGGGCTTTTTTTTTCTTCAAATAAGTGGGAAAAATTTGATCTGAAACTTTGATCTAAGGATTTTTTTTTTGCTACCTGCTTTTGATCATTTTTTTCACATTCCGGTAGAACCTAAACCTTTTTTCTGATACCAGACTGGTATCGTTTAATGGTGCCCAGCCCTAAGCACCAGCAGGAGGCGCTGTTGTAGTAATTGTTGCCGTAATAGTCGCTGTAGTAGCAGCAGTAAGGGTTAGGGTTATGGTGGGGCTGTCGTACCTGTTGGGTTAAGGGTTAGGGTTATGGTGGGGCTGTCGTACCTGTTGGCAGCGGGAGCAGCTCAAGTGGTTGATGGTTCCCCAGAGCCTCCAATAAACCAGGACCCAGGACTTCAGCTCCTCAAACAGGTCTGAGAGGAACTCATGCACATCCCAGGACTTCTGTCTGAGACACACACATTTACACACCTGTACACACACACACACACACACAGGTAAGAGTCTACCTGGTGTGGGTGTAGATGATGTCTCCTCGTTGGTTCACGTTGATTTTTCCGGGGACGCAGCTGATTTTTCTCTCCGTGTCTTTGGTCAGAAGCTTCAGGCACAGACCGCACCTGAAACGAGCGTGAAACGCACTGAAACCAGTGTTTCTTTAAATCCAACCTTATTCTCACTGAGAGAGTTTTCTTACGGCGTCCCTGGGACTGACTCTCCTCTCCAGACTGGCAGAGCATGTTGGTGTTCAGGGCACTGTCCTGCAGTGACTCAGGTCCTGCCTGACTGACCAGAGCTTTTATTTCTCCTCCGCCGCCCCGCTGTCATCTGGGGTACCACAGGGTTCCATCCTTGGTCCGGTCCTGTTCTCACTTTACATGCTGCCCCTCGGGCCCATCATTGCCAAACCTAATTTGTCCTTCCACCTTTACGCTGATGATGTCCAGGTCTATTTACCGGACCCGGAGAGGGCGGTAAATATCAGTTTATCAGTTGGACTATTGCAACGCGCTCTACTCTGGCCTCCCACAGTCGTTACTCACCGGTTACAGCAGCTCGTCTTCGTTTATCCAGACACAGACACATCAACCCCCGTCCTCTCCTCCTGCACTGGCTCCCGGTCCGTTATCGGATTGATTTTAAAATGTTAATGTTAATTGTTTTTAAAGCTCTTCATGGTCTCGCTCCGTTATATTTATATTTGACTGTACATCGACCCAGCAGAGTCTCCGCTGTCTGTGCCCAGGTCCCGGCAGAGTCTCCGCTGTCTGTGCCCAGGTCCCGGCAGAGTCTCCGCTGTCTGTGCCAGGTCCCGGCAGAGTCTCCGCTGTCTGTGCCCAGGTCCCGGCAGAGTCTCCGCTGTCTGTGCCCAGGTCCCGGCAGAGTCTCCGCTGTCTGTGCCCAGGTCCCGGCAGAGTCTCCGCTGTCTGTGCCCAGGTCCCGGCAGAGTCTCCGCTGTCTGTGCCCAGGTCCCGGCAGAGTCTCCGCTGCCCCTCAGTTTGTGTGTTCTCACTGACCTGTCACTTTCAAACTGGCTTTTAATACTTAGAACCCACTGTTTTATGTCTAGGATGCAATAATATTGTGTTTAAATTGTTTCATTTTTCTGTGACGCACTTTGGTCTTCCTGGTGCTGTTGTAAAGTGCTGCAGAAATAAACTTTGATTGATTGATTATTGATCACCTGTAGAGCGTGGAGGCGTTTCCCGGGGAGTCTTTGTTCTGCTGCTGCGGCTGGAACAGACTCTCGATCTTCTTCTGGAACAGTTTGCTGCAGAGAGACTCAGGTCAGTGAGTGTGAAGCAGATGCACCGATCCGATACTGAATCAGAATCGTATTTATTGCCATTGTCAAGAAGAGGTTCACAACCAGGAATTTTTTTCGGTTCAAAAATGAAACACATCACTTAGATAAATAATAAACTATAAAGATTTAAAACTATAAGACTATAATGCGGAAGAAGATTAACTTTAAACTATGATAAAGACAACAACAGCGCAAGTGTATTTACAGATGTGCATTAGGGTTAGCAGCAGATGTGAGTGATAGCACATAGTGACAGAGCAGTGCAAAATGGAGTCTGGTATCGGATACAAATATTTGATACTGAAGCAATACCTGTTTTAACTCTAACCGCTTTAATAACACAATCATTAAATCTAACTGAATGTGAACCTGCTGAGGTCATTTTGAAGCGAAGAACCTGAGAATTAAACCAAGTTAGTTTTAACGTCTGCAAACGTGTTTTTGATCGTCGGGCTAGCAACAGTATGCTAAAGCTAACGCCAACTAATCAAGGCTGGGACAGAAACAGATTTGATCAGACTTTATTGATCTGACTCACAGAAACTGATTTGATCACCTAAAGTTGCCTAACAAAATAAAACCAGGGTTTGTGTTTTAGTTTATAAAACCCTGTTACACAATAACATATTAGTTATAAAGTAATAAAGAGCAGTTTGAGTTGTTCATATTAATGTGACCTAAAGCCGGTCATTTCTTTAATGTAGAAAAGTCGAGTTATTCTTGGTTAATGTTTTTCATTACAGTTTATTAATAAATAGATAATTGATAACAAGTTGTTTACTAGAAAATGAGACTTTATTGATCTGACTCACAGAAACTACTTTTAAGAAAGTCTCTGGTATCGGTTAATATCGGCCGATACTCAAACCCGGTATCGGTGCATCTCTATCAGAGGGTTTGCTCTTCGTGCTCTGACCTCTTGAACTTGTCCTTCTTGTCGCGGATGTCGTCGGCCTCGTTGTGGCTGAACTGGAGCGCGATTCGCGCCGCCAGCGCACTGTTTATACAATTCATGTTACAGGGCGTGGCCACGATTGCACTCATGTGTCTGTGACAGAAGGAAATGCACTCTTCCACCTGCAAACAGAGAGTGAAACGCACTCATGTGTCTGTGCGAAGAAAAATCCATCAAACAAGAGTGAAACGCACTCATGTGTCTGTGACAGAAGGAAACGCACTCTTCCACCTGCAAACAGAGAGTGGAAACGCACTCATGTGTCTGTGACAGAAGGAAACGCACTCTTCCACCTGCAAACAGAGAGTGAAACGCACTCATGTGTCTGTGACAGAAGGAAATGCACTCTTCCACCTGCAAACAGAGAGTGAAACGCACTCATGTGTCTGTGACAGAAGGAAACGCACTCTTCCACCTGCAAACAGAGAGTGAAACGCACTCATGTGTCTGTGACAGAAGGAAATGCACTCTTCCACCTGCAAACAGAGAGTGAAACGCACTCATGTGTCTGTGACAGAAGGAAACCACTCTTCCACCTGCAAACAGAGAGTGAAACGCACTCATGTGTCTGTGACAGAAGGAAATGCACTCTTCCACCTGCAAACAGAGAGTGAAACGCACTCATGTGTCTGTGACAGAAGGAAATGCACTCTTCCACCTGAAAACAGAGAGTGAAACACGCTTTCTAATATCATTTTAATCTCTAAACACATTAACTGTGTGTTAATTTCGTCGACTAAAACAAAATAAAAAGTTGTTTCTGAGACTGAAACTAAAAGGTCCAGATATTTTTGTCGACTCAAATATGACTAAATAAAACAGACTAAAATCCTCCAAACTTCACAGTTTGAAAGAGCCTCGTGTTTAAATTCTCTGAGCTTTGTTCATGAGGAACAAACATGAAGGACATGATCGAATATGATTATTATATATTATTAATGTAAAGACTAAAGTCGTCTTAGATTTATTCAACGAAAATACTTTTATTTTACTAGAGTAAAATTGAAGAGAATAATTTGACTAAAAATGAAATGACTTTTTGGTGAAAACCGTAGAAACCGTACTCCCTGGATGAATGAGAGCTTTCACAAACATCTTGGTCAAAAGACTGAACGTACCGGTAAAATAAAACGTGTTGTTTGTGGAGGTTTCGACGACTTACTAAAGTGTCCATCTTGAGGAAGTCGGAGGAGATCAGGATGGAGATCACGTTACTGGGCTCTGTACAAACACAATAACGATCATACATGACTCAATAACGATCATACATGACTCAATAACGATCATACATGACTCAATAACGATCATACATGACTCTGAGCTGCTGTTAGAGTACTCAGATTACTTTGGTAAAGTACTGAGTAACACGTTATGGGCTCGACACACTGGAAGCAGCTAAAGGAAGTGACACACATCACACCGTGTTCCAGCACTGGTCACAAGTTTGTACCGATTTGTTGATTTCTGAAAGTGGACGGTATTTTAGCTCCATGATGTGGAGATGAAGGATCGGATACTGGAATCATTGGTGATTGTTTAAAACACAGAAAACATTGAATTCGCAGATGTTACGATGTGGGGGTGTGTGGTGGAAAAAAGAACCCAAAGATTCAGAGCAGTCCAAAAATAGGAGCCAACTTAAATTTAATGGAGCTTGTCCAAGACATACGAAAGGGTGGAGAACAAAAACTGGCAAAATAGCACTTACAGATGCGCGTGGACAAAACTGGAAATCTTCACCGGAATACCAGGACACAGGCAAGACACGACAAGAACAAACACATGCAACAACCACAATGACTCGACAAAGACCAGGGGAAACACAGGGGTATAAATACAGAAGGGAACAGGGAACAGGTGGAGCACATTAGGGCGGGGCAGGTAATCAGACAGGAGGAAGGGAAAGCAAAACCAGACACACACAAACCAAACCTAAATAAACCACAGGACAGTAACACAAAACCAAAAGGGGAAACATGACAAAATAACCCAAATCCTAACAGAAGAAGATATGGCTGGATAATAAGACTGATTAATGTTGGGTAATTTACAAAAGTCGATGTTTTGGTCTGTTTCTCATCAGTTCTTGGTCCGTTTCTGGTCAGTCCCTGGTCCGTTTCTGGTCAGTCCCTGGTCCGTTTCTGGTCAGTTCTTGGTCTGTTTCTGGTCAGTGTTTGGTCTGTTTCTGGTCAGTCCTGGTCCGTTTCTGGTCAGTTCTTTGTCTGTTTCTGGTCAGTGTTTGGTCTGTTTCTGGTCAGCCTCTGGTCTGACCAGGTTAGTGTTTGGTCTGTTTCCGGTCAGTCCCTGGTCCGTTTCTGGTCAGTCCCTGGTCCATTTCTGGTCAGTTCTTGGTCCGTTTCTGGTCAGTCCCTGGTCCGTTTCTGGTCAGTTCTTTGTCTGTTTCTGGTCAGTGTTTGGTCTGTTTCTGGTCAGTCCCTGGTCCGTTTCTGGTCAGTTCTTGGTCCGTTTCTGGTCAGTCCCTGGTCCGTTTCTGGTCAGTTCTTTGTCTGTTTCTGGTCAGTGTTTGGTCTGTTTCTGGTCAGTGTTTGGTCTGTTTCTGGTCAGTGTTTGGTCTGTTTCTGGTCAGCCTCTGGTCTGACCAGGTTAGTGTTTGGTCTGTTTCCGGTCAGTTCTTGGTCTGTTTCTGGTTAGTGTTTGGTCTGTTTCCGGTCAGTTCTTGGTCTGTTTCTCGTCAGTCACTGGTCTGTTTCTGGTCAGTGTTTGGTTTGTTTCTCGTCAGCCTCTGGTCAGTTCTTACCGAGCCGCGGCTTGTCCCTGGCGCCGTCTCCCGCAGAGTTCCTCCGGACGTAGTTCATGAGCCAGTCGAAGATCTGCACGTCGCAGTGGACGGAGATGTCCACCTCGTCCCAGCGCTGGGCGTCCACAGACAGATACTCTGAGAAGTAACGCATCTCCTTCACCAGCAGCTCCCGCGGACACGAGAAGTCCTGCCTCAGGTCCTTCGCCTCGTCGCACACGTGGATCAGCATGAACGGGCTGAGAGACAGAGGACAGAGACGTGATTATAGTGATTATGGTGGTTATCGTGGTTATCGTGGTTATCATGGTTATCATGGTTATCGTGGTTATCGTGATTATGGCGATTATGGCGATTATGGTGGTTATTGTGATTATGTTTTGTTTTTTAGTTTTAGTTTTATTTATTTAGAGAAACAGGGACAGTGTACGATAAACATTAACCTCAAAGGGGTACCGGTTATAGCTCAAGTGCTAATTTCCACCCGTAATCCCTGGGCAGGCTGATATTATAGTTAAATACATAAAAACATCATGCATACATGGATAATGGTATTTACATTGACCAAGTTCATAATAGATCATATCATGATTATGGTGAATATCGTGATTATCGTGATTATTGTGATTATGGTGATTATGGTGATTATCGTAATTATCGTGATTATGGCAATTATTGTGATTATGGTGAATATCATGATTATGGTGATTATTGTGATTATCATGATTATCGTGATTATGGTGATTATTGTGATTATGGTGATTATCATGAATATCATGATTATGGTAATTGTGATTATGGCAATTATGGTGATTATTGTGATTATGGTGATTATTGTGATTATGGTGATTATCATGAATATTGTGATTATGGTGCTTATTGTGATTATGGTGACTATGGTGACTATCATGATTATGGTGATTATTGTGATTATCGTGATTATGGCGATTATTGTGATTATTGTGATTATGGTGATTATGGTGATTATCATGAATATTGTGATTATGGTGATTATTGTGATTATGGTGACTATGGTGACTATCATGATTATGGTGATTATTGTGATTATCGTGATTATGGCGATTATTGTGATTATGGTGATTATGGTGAATATCATGATTATGGTGATTATCATGATTATCGTGATTATTGTGATTATGGTGATTATCATGAATATCATGATTATGGTGATTATGGTGATTATGGTGAATATCGTGATTATGGCAATTATGTTGATTATTGTGATTATGGTGATTATGGTGATTATGGCAATTATGTTGATTATTGTGATTATCGTGATTATGGTGATTAATGTGATTATGGTGATTATCATGAATATTGTGATTATGGTGATTGTGATTATGGTGATTATCATGAATATCGTGATTATGGTGATTATGGTGATTATTGCGATTATTGTGATTATGGTGATTATCGTGATTATGGCGATTATGGTGATTATTGCGATTATTGTGATTATGGTGATTATCGTGATTATGGCGATTATGGTGATTATCGTGAATATCGTGATTATGGTGATTGTGATTATGGTGATTATGGTGATTATTGTGATTATGGTGATTATGGCGATTATTGTGATTATGGCGATTATCTTGAATATCGTGATTATGGCGATTATTGTGATTATCGTGACTATGGTGATTATTGTGATTATGGCGATTATCATGAATATCGTGATTATTGTGATTATGGCGATTATTGTGATTATGGCTATTATCGTGAAAATTGTGATTATGGCGATTATTGTGATTATCGTGACTATGGTGATTATTGTGATTATGGCGATTATCATGAATATCGTGATTATGGTGATTATTGTGATTATGGTGATTATGGCGATTATCGTGAATATCGTGATTATGGCGATTATTGATTATCGTGACTATGGTGATTATTGTGATTATGGCGATTATCTGATATCGTGATTATCGTGATTATGGCGATTATTGTGATTAATGTGATTATGCTGATTATGGTGATTATTGTGATTATGGTGATTATCATGAATATCGTGATTATGGTGATGGTGATTATGGTGAATATCGTGATAATGGCGATTATTGTGATTATGGTGATTATGGTGATTATGGTGATTGTGATTATGGTGATTATGGTGATTATCGCGATTATGGTGATTATTGTGATTATCATGAATATCGTGATTATGGTGATTGTGATGATGGTGATTATTGTGAATATCGTGATTATTGTGGTTATGGTGGTTATGGTGATTATTGTGATTATGGTGATTATCGTGACTCACTCTTTTGGCTTCGGAGCTTTCCCGTCGTCTTCGATCGTCGCTCGTTTGTCCTTCTCTGAAGCTCCGCCCCTCCCGCAGACCGAAGCTCCTCCCCTCGCAGAGACTGAAGCTCCGCCCTCCCGCAGACGGACTTCGATCCAACTTTAAAAAGAGATTAGCCTTGAAGAAGCTTCCTGGATTAGTTTTTAAAGTGTTACCTGTGAGTCTGGGGCCCCGGCTCTCCTCTGTGGCTCCGCCCTCTGGGCCCTCGGGACACGAACTCGAGACGTCGGTCACAGCGTTACATTCGTTATCCAAAACAGGGAAGGCTCCGGAGGCTTTCAGCTCCTCAAATCGCAGCGCACACTGGACAAAAACACAAGAGCGTGAAGACACTGGACACACAACGAGCGTGAAGAGCACTGGACACACACGAGCGTGAAGAGCACTGGACAACACACAAAGCGTGAAGAGCACGGACACACACACGAGCGTGAAGAGCACTGGACACACACACGAGCGTGAAGAGCACTGGACACACACGAGCCACAAAGCGAGCACTGGACACACACGAGTGTGTGAAGAGCACTGGACACACACACGGCGTGAAGAGCACTGGACACACACGAGCGTGAAGAGCACTGGACACACACGAGCGTGAAGAGCACTGGAACACACACGAGCGTGAAGAGCACTGGACACACACGAGCGTGAAGAGCACTGACACACACGAGCGTAGACATACACACACAGCTGAGAGCACTGGACACACACGAGCGTGAGAGCACTGGACACACACACGAGCGTGAAGAGCACTGGACCACACACACGAGCGTGAAGAGCACTGGACACACACACGAGCGTGAAGAGCACTGGACACACACACGAGCGTGAAGAGCACTGGACACACACACGAGCGGAAGAGCACTGGACACACACGAGGTGAAGAGCACTGGACACACACACACGAGCGTGAAGAGCACTGGACACACACCACACGAGCGTGAAGAGCACTGGACACACACACGAGCGTGAAGAGCACTGGACACACCACACGAGCGTGAAGAGCACTGGACACACACACGAGCGTGAAGAGCACTGGACACACACACGAGCGTGAAGAGCACTGGACACACACACGAGCGTGAAGAGCACTGACACACACGAGCGTGAAGAGCACTGGACACACACGAGCGTGAAGAGCACTGGACACACACACGAGCGTGAAGAGCACTGGACACCACACGAGCGTGAAGAGCACTGACACACACACACACACGAGCGTGAAGAGCACTGGACACACACACGAGCGTGAAGAGCACTGGACACACACACGAGCGTGAAGAGCACTGGACACACACGAGCGTGAAGAGCACTGGACACACCACACACACACACGAGCGTGAAGAGCACTGGACACACACACGAGCGTGAAGAGCATGGACACACACGAGCGTGAAGAGCACTGGACACACCACGAGCGTGAAGAGCACTGGACACACGAGCGTGAAGAGCACTGGACACACACGAGCGTGAAGAGCACTGGACACACACACACACGAGCGTGAAGAGCACTGGACACACCACGAGCGTGAAGAGCACTGGACACACACGAGCGTGAAGAGCACTGGACACACACACGAGCGTGAAGAGCACTGGACACACACGAGCGTGAAGAGCACTGGACACACACGAGCGTGAAGAGCACTGGACACACACGAGCGTGAAGAGCACTGGACACACACGAGCGTGAAGAGCACTGGACACACACACGAGCGTGAAGAGCACTGGACACACACGAGCGTGAAGAGCACTGGACACACACGAGCGTGAAGAGCACTGGAACACACACACACGAGCGTGAAGAGCACTGGACACACACAAGTGTGAAGAGCACTGGACACACACGAGCGTGAAGAGCACTGGACACACACGAGCGTGAAGAGCACTGGACACACACGAGCGTGAAGAGCACTGGACACACACGAGCGTGAAGAGCACTGGACACACACGAGCGTGAAGAGCACTGGACACACACGAGCGTGAAGAGCACTGGACACACACGAGCGTGAAGAGCACTGGACACACACAGAGCGTGAAGAGCACTGGACACACACGAGTGTGAAGAGCACTGGACACACACACACAGAGCGTGGAGCACTGGACACACACGAGCGTGAAGAGCACTGGACACACACACGAGCGTGAAGAGCACTGGACACACACACGAGCGTGAAGAGCACTGGACACACACGAGCGTGAAGAGCACTGGACACACACACGAGCGTGAAGAGCACTGGACACACACACGAGCGTGAAGAGCACTGGACACCACACGAGCGTGAAGAGCACTGGACACACACCGAGCGTGAAGAGCACTGGACACACACACGAGCGTGAAGAGCACTGGACACACACGAGCGTGAAGAGCACTGGACACACACGAGCGTGAAGAGCACTGGACACACACACGAGCGTGAAGAGCACTGGACACACACAAGGTGAAGAGCACTGGACACACACGAGCGTGAAGAGCACTGGACACACACGAGCGTGAAGAGCACTGGACACACACGAGCGTGAAGAGCACTGGACACACACACGAGCGTGAAGAGCACTGGACACACACGAGCGTGAAGAGCACTGGACACACCACGAGCGTGAAGAGCACTGGACACACACACACACGAGCGTGGAATGGACACACACAAGCGTGAAGAGCACTGGACACACACACGAGCGTGAAGAGCACTGGACACACACACGAAAGCACACCACACGAGCGTGGATGGACACACACGAGCGTGAAGAGCACTGGACACACACACGAGCGTGAAGAGCACTGGACACACACACGAGTGTGAAGAGCACTGGACACACACGAGCGTGAAGAGCACTGGACACACACGAGCGTGAAGAGCACTGGACACACACGAGCGTGAAGAGCACTGGACACACACGAGCGTGAAGAGCACTGGACACACACACGAGTGTGAAGAGCACTGGACACACACACACACGAGCGTGATGGACACACACAAGCGTGAAGAGCACTGGACACACACGAGCGTGAAGAGCACTGGACACACACACGAGCGTGAAGAGCACTGGACACACACACACACGAGCGTGATGGACACACACGAGCGTGAAGAGCACTGGACACACACACGAGCGTGAAGAGCACTGGACACACACACGAGCGTGAAGAGCACTGGACACACACGAGCGTGAAGAGCACTGGACACACACGAGCGTGAAGAGCACTGGACACACACACGAGCGTGAAGAGCACTGGACACACACACGAGCGTGAAGAGCACTGGACACACACGAGCGTGAAGAGCACTGGACACACACACGAGCGTGAAGAGCACTGGACACACACACGAGCGTGAAGAGCACTGGACACACACGAGCGTGAAGAGCACTGGACACACACGAGCGTGAAGAGCACTGGACACACACACACACGAGCGTGAAGAGCACTGGACACACACGAGCGTGAAGAGCACTGGACACACACGAGTGTGAAGAGCACTGGACACACACACACAAGCGTGAAGAGCACTGGACACACGAGCGTGAAGAGCACTGGACACACACGAGCGTGAAGAGCACTGGACACACACACACACGAGCGTGAAGAGCACTGGACACACACACGAGCGTGAAGAGCACTGGACACACACGAGCGTGAAGAGCACTGGACACACACGAGCGTGAAGAGCACTGGACACACACAAGTGTGAAGAGCACTGGACACACACGAGCGTGAAGAGCACTGGACACACACGAGCGTGAAGAGCACTGGATACACACGAGTGTGAAGAGCACTGGACACACACAAGTGTGAAGAGCACTGGACACACACGAGTGTGAAGAGCACTGGACACACACAAGTGTGAAGGGCTCCTTTTCATTCAGCAGGTTAGTTATAGTTTATTCATAGTTTATAGTTTGTCTTTTTTTTTTACGTCACTTTTGAATGAAACAAATGAAATGAAAGTAAAAGCATGACTTTCTAAATTGTGTTACCTCTTTGGGGGAGAATCCCGGCACCAGTTTGGCCACGTGGTCCCAGCTGACGGGCGGCGCCACGCCCCACAGAGCGCCCAGCACCATGTCCAGCACCAGCACGTTATTATCATAAGGGAAGTTATTGTTGTCTGCGCTGAAGCGGCTCATTCTGAAACAACAGCATGTACACAAACGTCTTCAGTCAAAGTGTTTCTGTAAAAGTAGGACTAGTCTTTATACAGTGTTAGGGTTGGGAACTTTTGATTTAGCGATTAGTTTGAGGGACGTTTTGGGGGAAGTTATGCTTTTCTTATGGTCAGTGAGGAGCTGCTGGTTCATTTGAAAAGCTTCTGTGGATCCAAATGAAGCAGGTCTGAAACATTCCTCCTGAAGGGGACGTTAGTTCTGCCGTAGCGACACTTTGTCATGTTTGCACTGAGTCGGTGACTCTCAAACAGCCCAGTCTCGTTCACAACATCAAAAACCCTTAACTACAGCGGAAACTTTATTTCAGGCGATATTAGACACGAGAGGGAATATGCCTATTGTTGACTCTTGTATAGATCATTTATTCACATACAATGTTAAAACTACCCCAGTGATGCCATGTGATGTCTCACATCTGCTCTAGAAGCTACTTATGCTTACAGAGGCTCACTCCGTTAGTTCTTTTTTTGACAGGACAAAAAAATAACAACTTTATAGCTAAATAAGGAACCAACATTTTTACAAAAGTTTAAATTTTACCCCCACTATAAACATTCGACATTGTAAAACGGGTTGCCACCCCAGAAATTATCCCTGACCCTGCTTGCCACTGGGGGATTTTCTAGATCCGCCCCTGCACTGTTACTGCAGATTTATGCTATTTTTACTCTGAAAGTACATTATTGAAACAGTCATTAAATGTTTAATGGCAGGTGGCACAACGGAGGTCATTTATTACACCCCACTGTAATATTATAACACATCTTTATTCAAGATAACAGCCTCCACATTTGTATTTATCCCACTTCAATCTCTAAAACCCATCCCGGCCTCATGCACCTCCATCCCGGTCAGGCTCTGCGACATCCCGGCGGAGGTGCACCTGCTGCTGTGGGGCCGTTGTTTGGACAATATTCTTGTAAATAAAAGTGTGGTAAGTGCGTGACAGTCTCGGACATACCTGACTTTAGCCCCGGCAGCTCTTCTTTCAGCGCCCGGCGGACTTTAAGTCATTTTGACGCAGAGATCAAGCAGAGATGAAGGTGATGCGGTGTTTCTCTGCAGCTGTTGATGCTAAAGCTAATGCTAAGGCTAAGGCTAGCGGTGTTGCGTTGCAGAGCTCCACGGAAAACACACTTGCTGCCTTTGAACACTAATTTCACAGAATTAGAAATGATTACAGTCATATTTTTGGTTGTCAGAGTAGTTGGTGTGTTGTTGTATGAGGTAATCCAAAAATACCCAGAAAACACTAAATTATCCCGCACTCAACATCAGCGTATACATTTAAAATAACATGTTATAACGTGTTTGAGGGCAGTGAGTTCATAAAGCTCTGCCTGCAGAAACATGTTTGGACTGTCACGTGTCATAAGAGCTCCAACCACAAATAACACACGCTTTAACTCCCAAAAACAACGGAAAGTATTTTTATTTTTCTAAACATTGGACGTAAAGATGAACAAAACTAACGTAATTTCACATATTATTGATGAATTATGAAACACACATCACAGGAGTCATTTTTTGGCTGTGAGAGGTTCATTTATTTTGTTGTCGTTATAATTTCATTATTATTTAACTTCTTTGCTACAGTTTTGGAGATTCCCAAATGTCCCACGGGTCCGTGAAGCGGCGCACAGAGTCCAGCGGCTCCAGAAGAGCTTCTCTTTTCGGATCTTTTCACCTTTAAACTATGGATTCACGGGCTCCACAAAACCGTGGGAAAGGCGGATCCCGGGGGCGATGGCGGCTCCGGTGAACTACAGGTAAATGTGGGTTTAAATATGAGTTTAAACATGTTTTTAGCCGAAACACTCCGCTTATTTTTAGCATTAGTCCTGCGTGATGCAGCCAGTGCTAACGCTAAAGCTAATGCTATAAACAACCTAGCGTTTGCATTTGGCTTTTACTTTGAGGAAATGCTCAGAGTATACTCCGTGTTATTGTGTTGATAATGGTGTTGTGTGGAGTTGGATAATGATTAAATGCATTAAAGCAGAGTTTAGTTCCGCTCGGACTAACTTTGGACTGAGCTAATGCTAATGCTAATGCTAACGCGTTCACTGCCGAAGATCAAACTTTTGTTTTATGAGAATAATTAACAGCTGTGTCCATAAATAAATGCTTTTACTGCACTTTTGTAAAGTCTCCCTGCTCCAGTGACCTGCTGGAATATTATAAACTTATGTTATTGCTGTATTTGTTAATATTTATGTTTTTTAAGGGTCCAAACATTTCTGTCTTGATTCAGAGGGGTGCTAGTTTTCTTTAACTGCTGCTGTTTAATCTGTTTTATTTGAAAAGGAGAAAATTAGTATTTATTAATATGAAGTCACATTTGTTATTTTCATTGGTTTATCTCTCAGCTGCAGAGCCATGAGAGGATAATCATCAATACTGACCCACAGTCCCTTTGATAAGAGCTGATCACGTTAGGATCACGTGAGGTCAGAGCTGATCACGATCTCTGCTTTAGTTTTTCCTGAGGCTGATGGAACAGAGATTAAGCTCGATATCATTGTCCAACTAAACACTGACGTCACAACATCGTAAACATCAGAGGGTTTAAATGAGTCCTATTGTGGTAACTATGGTAACCGTGAGTGGTTAATATGTCTGTGACCCTGAAACAAAAACGGTCCCAAAGTCTCATAAAGGCAAATAAAGTTCAAATATCCTGAACCTTTTCTCTGCAGTCGTTAAGTATCGATGCTTTGTCTTTCCTCCAGATCCACAGACTTCGGCGCCTCCCTCCCCTCGTCCTCCTCCTCTGCGCCGGGACGTCCCGCCCTCACCCGCATGGCTCCTCCCCTCCCGGCCCGCCCCCTGCAGCAGCAGACCTATCGCCCGCCGTACTCCTCCTTAAGCTCTGCCTACAGCGCCCCCTACGGCTCCAGCTCCTTCTACTCGCGCGGATACTCCCCGTACGGCTCCGGGTACTCCCCGTACGGCCTGGGCGGGTACGGCTCCGGGTACGGCTCCGGGTACGGCTCCGGGTACGGGCCGCGCCTCCTGCCGCCCTCTGAGGACGTGGCTCCGAGCCGCTTCGTGCAGCAGGCGGAGGAGAGCAGCCGCGGGGCCTTTGAGTCCATCGAGAGCATCGTCCACGCCTTCGGCTCCGTCAGCATGATGCTAGACGCCACCTTCTCCGCCGTCTACAACAGCTTCAGGGCAGTGCTGGACGTGGCGAACCACTTCACGCGTCTGCGGGCGCACCTGACCCGCGTGCTGTCGGCCTTCGCTCTGGTGCGGACGCTGAGGTACCTGTACCGGAGGCTGCAGAGGATTCTGGGACGGAGAACGGACTCTGAGGCCGACGACGTGTGGGCGGAGAGTGCTCACGACGCTTTAGCCACGACGAGCGCCACGGGGAGCGACGAGCAGGTCAAGTCCTGGCCCATCCTCCTCTTCTTCGCTGTGGTCTTAGGAGGACCTTACCTGATCTGGAAACTGCTGAGCTCGGCCGTCACCGGCGCCGAGGAGGGAGGTAGGTTTAATCACTGATACGATATCGGCCGATACTGATATTAACTGGTACGATATCGGCCGATACTGATATTAACCGATACGATATCGGCCGATACTGATATTAACCGATACGATATCGGCCGATACTGATATTAACCGATACGATATCGGCCGATACTGATATTAACCGATACGATATCGATACTGATATTACCGATACGATATCGGCCGATACCGATATTAACCGATGCGATATCGGCCGATACTGATATTAACCGATACGATATTAACCGATACGATATCGGCCGATACCGATATTAACCGATACCGATATTAACTGGTACGATATCGGTCGATACCGATATTAACTGATATGATATCGGCCGATACTGATATTACCGATACGATATCGGCCGATACCGATATTAACCGATACGATATCGGCCGATACTGATATTAACCGATACGACATCGGCCGATACTGATATTAACCGATACGATATCGGCCGATACTGATATTAACCGATACGATATCAGCCGATACCGATATTTAACTGATAAGATATCGGCCAATACTGATATTAACCGATACGATATCCGCCGATATTGATATTAACCAATACGATATCGGCGGATACTGATATTAACCGATACCGCTATTAACCGGTACGATATCGGTCGATACCGATATTAACTGATATGATATCGGCCGATACTGATATTACCGATACGATATCGGCCGATACCGATATTAACCGATACGATATCGGCCGATACTGATATTAACCGATACGATATCCGCCGATATTGATATTAACCAATACGATATCGGCGGATACTGATATTAACCGATACCGCTATTAACCGGTACGATATCGGCCGATACCGATATTAACCGATACGATATCGGCCGATACCGATATTAACCGATACGATATATCAGCTGATACTGATACTGATTTCAGGATTTTTGACATTGGGCCTCATTTCCTAGTTATCCAGTGTTGTTGATCTCCTCTCTGAATGTGTCCCTCTGACTAAAACATGAACAATAGGCTCTCTGAATGTGTGTCCCTCTGACTAAAACATGAACAATAGGCTCTCTGAATGTGTGTCCTTCTGACTAAAACATGAACAATAGGCTCTCTGAATGTGTGTCCTTCTGACTAAAACATGAACAATAGGCTCTCTGAATGTTGCAGAGAGGAACTGGGCGAGTGGAGAGGACGATCACGTCGTGGCCAGAGCAGAGTTTGACTTCACTGCAGCGTCTGAGGACGAGATCTCTGTGAGGTCAGGAGACATGCTCCACCTGGCTCCTAAAGGTGAGGTCTCTGTGAGGGCAGGAGACATGCTCCACCTGGCTCCTAAAGGTGAGGTCTCTGTGAGGTCAGGAGACATGCTCCACCTGGCTCCTAAAGGTGAGGTCAGGAGACATGCTCCACCTGGCTCCTAAAGGTGAGGTCTCTGTGAGGTCAGGAGACATGCTCCACCTGGCTCCTAAAGGTGAGGTCTCTGTGAGGGCAGGAGACATGCTCCACCTGGCTCCTAAAGGTGAGGTCTCTGTGAGGTCAGGAGACATGCTCCACCTGGCTCCTAAAGGTGAGGTCTCTGTGAGGTCAGGAGACATGCTCCACTGGCTCCTAAAGGTGAGGTCAGGAGACATGCTCCACCTGGCTCCTAAAGGTGAGGTCTCTGTGAGGGCAGGAGACATGCTCCACCTGGCTCCTAAAGGTGAGGTCAGGAGACATGCTCCACCTGGCTCCTAAAGGTGAGGTCTCTGTGAGGGCAGGAGACATGCTCCACCTGGCTCCTAAAGGTGAGGTCTCTGTGAGGGCAGGAGACATGCTCCACCTGGCTCCTAAAGGTGAGGTCAGAAGACATGCTCCACCTGGCTCCTAAAGGTGAGGTCTCTGTGAGGTCAGGAGACATGCTCCACCTGGCTCCTAAAGGTGAGGTCTCTGTGAGGTCAGGAGACATGCTCCACCTGGCTCCTAAAGGTGAGGTCTCTGTGAGGGCAGGAGACATGCTCCACCTGGCTCCTAAAGGTGAGGTCTCTGTGAGGTCAGGAGACATGCTCCACCTGGCTCCTAAAGGTGAGGTCTCTGTGAGGTCAGAAGACATGCTCCACCTGGCTCCTAAAGGTGAGGTCAGAAGACATGCTCCACCTGGCTCCTAAAGGTGAGGTCAGAGGTCTGAAACACACGGGGTTAATTCATGTGGATTTTTAAACCTTTATTAACCCTCAGAGCTCCTTAAGGACTTTTTGTGGCCTTTGACGTTTTCATTTTTATGGCATTTTTTCTGTGTTCAGTGGATGTTCCTCAAATTTCCCTCAGGATAATCATTTCTGGAGAAGTTCATTTTGGCTATTTCAGTTTTTTTACATTAGCTTCCCAGAGCTGGTGCTGAAAAAAATCACACATAACACCCTAAGGCCACAAAAGTGGCCTCTACTTTCAACATCCATAAAATTTTTGTATTTTCATATTTTTTTCTACTTTAAAACTCAGAATCATAGAACTACTTCTGCTTGACACATATATACCAAATATTTGTAACCTTTTAATGATTTTTAACCCTTTATTGGCCAAAATGCACACAAAAGTTCACTGTCATGCAAGTATTTGTGATACCTAAACAGGAAAACTTTTTTAAATGCATTCCAAATTGAATGAGGTGTTTAGTTTTATTAGGCCTTGGGTCAAAGTTTAGTGGTAAAATTATTTTTTACAGGTTTTTTGTTTTTCTGTAGTGACAGATTTTCATAAAAAATCACACATAACACCCTAAGGCCACAAATGTGGCCTTTACTTTTAACAGCCATAAAATCACTATACTTTCATATTTTTTAATACTTACCTTTTAATACTACCAAATATTTGTATTTTTTAAATGATTTTTAACCCTTTATTGGCCAAAATGCACACAAAAGTCCACTGTTGTGCTGTTTGTAATGCAGAAATAATTGCATAAGTTCTATAAAAATATTCCAAATTGAATGAGGTGTTTATTTTTATTAGGCCTTGGGATGGGTCAAAGTTTAGTGGTAAAATTATTTTTACAGGTTTTTGTTTTTCTGTAGTGACAGATTTTCCAAAAACAAATCACACTTAGAACCCTAAGGACCGAAACGGGGCCTCTACCTTTAACAGCCATAAAATCATTATATTTTCATATTTTTTAATACTTTAAAATCAAATCAAATTTATTTATATAGCACATTTAAAACAACTGTTGTTGACCAAAGTGCTTCACAAAAAGGTCTCCAGTACAAAAAGTTATAGTAAAATAATAATAAACAAAACACAATGTACAAGCAGCAAAGCACTAACAGCTCCGATTTTGGCCATGATATGCTAGACAGTGTTAAAAGCTTTTGCATAGAAATGTGTCTTAAGCAATGATTTAAAATGGTCAGGTGTCTGTGCAGCTCTTATGTGGAGAGGCAGGTCATTCCACAGTTTAGGAGCTGCAACAGAGAAAGCCCTGTCCCCTTTGGTCACACGCTTGGAGCGAGGAACCTCCAAAAGCAGCTGATCAGCAGATCTCAAAAACTCACTCAGATCTTAAAAACTCAGACTCATAGATCTATGTCTGCTTGACACATACATACCAAATATCTGTCATATATTTATATGTTTTAACTCTTTATGAGCCAAAATGCATTCTTAACAACAGCAATAACAAAAGTAATAAAATGTAAACAAAAGCGTGTAGTTCATGATCACATCCAAAGCCTCATGGTGTATCTTCAAATGTCTCCTCATTGTCCCACTGCTCTTATATAGTGCCCAGAGCTTGCTAAAGTTTTCTTTTAGATCAGACCAGTGTGGTTTCTTTATCCCTGACAGTTTCCACTGCTCACTTTCTGCAATCTTCCTCAGAGTTGGTCACATGAAGTTTTGAGCTGACAAGGCAAGTCACAGTAACGTGACCAACTCTGCAGAAAGTGAGCAGTAGAAACTGTTAGGAATAAAAAAAAAAAAACACTGGTCTGATCTAAAAGAAATCTTTTGCAAGTTAACACACAAAGACCAAATTAAGTTTTTTGGATCGTGCCCAGTGCACCTGTGAAACACTGTGGGAAAACCATAACACTACACGCTTTTGTTTACATTTTCTTACTGTTGTTATTGCTGTTGTGTTTAGTTGTTTCTTCAAAGAGGAAAGGCTTTTGACGCCACACCCCCAAATCCCCCTCACTACACCACACCCTCCAAATGTTTATCTTATGCACAGTCATCCAACTAATATAAAAATGTTCCCACATTTGCAAACTGCTCCTGAGATAAAACCACAGAAGACAGAGTTTCTGTAGACCATTTGTGTTGATTTTCAATGGGATGACAGCATTTTGTTCATTTTAGTGTGGCTCCATTGTATGACCAACCCTTAGGGCAAATGAACAAATGAAGCTCATTCAATTTGAATCACATTTATAAAGGTTATACAAGTATTACCGACTCTGCAAGAGTAAAAATGAGGAGTTAAGAATGCATTTTGGCTCATAAAGAGTTAAAATATTTTTTTTTTAATGACAGATATTTGGTATGTATATGTCAAGCAGACATAGATCTATGAGTCTGAGTTTTTAAAGTATTAAAAAATATGAAAGTATAGTGATTTTATGGCTGTTAAAGGTAGAGTCCCCGTTTTGGTCCTTATATATATATTAGGGTTCTAAGTGTGATTTTTTTTTTTGGAAAATCTGACACTACAGAAAAACAAAAACCTGTAAAAAATAATTTTACCACTAAACTTTGACCCATCCCAAGGCCTAATAAAAATAAACACCTCATTCAATTTGGAATATTTTTATAGAACTTATGCAATTATTTTTGCATTACAAACAGCACAACAGTGGACTTTTGTGTGCATTTTGGCCAATAAAGGGTTAAAAATCATTTAAAAAATACAAATATTTGGTATGTATGTGTCAAGCAGAAGTAGTTCTATGATTCTTAGTTTTTAAAGTATGAAAAAATATGAAAGTATAGTGATTTTATGGCTCTTGAAAGTAGAGGCAACGTTTCGGGCCTTAGGGTGTTATGTGTGATTTTTTTAAAGGGAGCCCTGAGGGTTAAATCTATTTCTGTGATTTAAATCCTGTTATATATATTTGTTTTTTGGCTCTAAAACTAAATGTTAAATGGCGGACTTTAGTGACCTCTGCTCTACAGAGAGAAATCAAACGTCCTGTAGAGCCTGGATGAGCGGGAGCTGAGGGGCGTGTGTTCCTCCTGAGTCTCTGTAATTAAAGTGGACTCTGTTGTTTTGTGCAGAGCTGCAGCCTCGAGTTCGTGGCTGGTTATTGGCCAGTTTGGACGGTCAGACCACGGGCCTCGTCCCGGCCAACTACGTCAAAGTCCTGGGCAAACGCAGAGGACGACGGGCAGCTGGGACGGAGACACAGAGGGACGCTTCACTGCAGGGCGTCCACTGTCCCTCTGCTGCTCCACCGCCTGTCCCGTCACTGCAGGCCGTCCCATCACTGCAGGCCGTCCCGTCACTGCAGGCCGTCCCGTCACTGCAGGCCGTCCCGTCACTGCAGGCCGTCCCGTCACTGCAGGCCGTCCCATCACTGCAGGCCGTCCCATCACTGCAGCCTGTCCCGTCACTGCAGGCTGTCCACTCTCCCCTGACCCTCCCTCCCGTCCCGACAGAGCGGACGGATTCGCTGCTGGAGGAGGCGTTTGGAGCGGTGCCTGACTCCGCCCCCTCCCTGAACAGGAACGAGCTGTGACCTAAACGAGCCGGGACGTTACCAAGAGGGTCTGTTTGTGTTTCTCCTTAAAAAGAGCCGGACGAGGATCAGGCTGAGAGTCACAGGGGTGCAGTTACGATCTCGATTACTACACTAACCCAGGACTGAAACGAGAGAGCCGTATCCTTCCTGCGCTTTGTTTGTTTGTTTGTTTGTGATGAACTGTTGAATGTGTCACTGTAAACATGTGAATCATCTAAACAAAGCTCTGAGATAAAACTCTGATCAGACCTTTTGCTGAAAGAACAGAAGTTTAGAAGCTGCTCTGTCTAACCCTCTGCTCTAAGGAGCAGATCTCACAAACGCATCATGTCCTTGTCCTGTCCACTAGGGGGCAGCAGGGGGCAGGTGACTCGTTTAGAAACATGAGCATATTTAATATAATTCATACATTTTTAACTGTCCAAAGAAAACGGTTTGTTTGAATAATCCTGATTTCAATTATGAATAATATTTTCTATAATGGAGAAGAGTCTGATTAATCCGGTCTCTAACGCTTTTGGATAAATTAAAACATGATGGATGTGTGACAGATGTTTAGAGGAACATCTGTCGTGATGAATCTAAATCACGTCTGAGCAGCTCCACTTTCCTCATGACTTTAGATCCTTTTTCACTGGTTCTGTTTTTCTCTTGTTTCCACGTGATTGGTTATTTGTGTTTGAGGTTTAGTCTGAGATGTTCTTACAGACGTTTCTCCTCCGGCCGAGCTTTGGTTTGTTTGATTTAAAGATGTTAAATAAAGATCTTTCTGTACTGTTTTACACATTGGAGCTCATTTGTAAATATGAATAAATATTTTAAGAATAAAAACCTTTTCTCTGATGTTTCACTAATGTGTCATGTATTTATAGCCTAATAAGCCACACCCACTTCTTTTCTGTGCGAAAGAAGGCGGGTCTGGACACGGTAAACAAGTGTCTGAACCAATCACGACCGTCACAGAGAATGAACACGGTGACGTCACTCACTGCCCCTCTGTTGTGTTTCAGTCACATTAACATGAGCCCAAACTGATCATGAGGACGTAGTTCTGCGTCTCCTGAGTTTATATTCAGTTTATTTTTACTGCTGTCACATCCGCTCATTGCTGATTGGTTTAATTCACTGACGATCTGTGCGTTAGGCCCGCCCCTTCAAACTGCTCCGTGACCAGATTCCCTGCGTTCATAAATTATTCTGCTGCACTGACCTGATTATTCCACTGAGGGGCGCACCAGCTGCGTCTGCACTAAGGAAATAAAACAGCACAAAGAAAAGGAGAAACCCTGGTTTTAAACTAAAGTTACCATTACAAACTTCCAAAGTTTATCTGTTTGAAACTTACCCTCTTACTGTATGTCCCCTCCTGAACTCTACTTCAGCTTTACCCAAATCTAAAAGCTTCTGGGAAAAAGTGCCAAACCGAGACAAAACAAGGATGAAAATAATAACAATAAAAACATTTAAAAACCCACAAAAGAGCAGAAAGAAGTGATAAAGCGACGACAACGTGAGGAAAAGATCCATTTAGATCAGTAGGTCTTAGCTTTCAAATGAAGCGTTACTCTGTTGCTCTCCAGTCCAGAAGCTTTAGATTTGGGTAAAGCTGAACTGGAGAAAATGCACTCGGTTAAGGCGGTCAGGGGTTAAACTCATATTTTTAAAGGTGAATTTCTCATGCAGAAAAAAAAGATTGTTTTTTTTTCTTTGCATCAAAAAATTGCATAATTCACCTTTAAGGACCTTCATGATCCAAACAAGAACTGACTAAATAAAAGCGGGAACGGAAAACCTTAAGAAGAAAAGAGGCGCACGTTTGTCCATCCATCCATTTTCTTCCACTTGTCCGTTGCCGGGTCGTGGGGGCAGCTGTTGGAGCTGCACCAGTCCCTATAGCTCCCCCTGCAGGTGGTGGATCCACAGAAGGACGGCCTCATGGTTCTAACCGGGCCTGTCGGTCTCTCATAAGGGACCCGTCACCTAGGACAGTGGTTCCCAAAGTGGGGGTCGGGACCCCTCGGGGGGTCGCGAGGCCTTGGGTGGGGGTCCCCAGATGATTTCAAGATGAAACAAAAAGAAAAATGTTACTGTTCTTAGTACATGTTTTACTGTAAATTCATTCAGTTGATCAAAATACACTGTTTAGATACATATTAACTTGATTATAAAATGTTTTTCTTTCCTAAAGTAGTGTAAGAGGCCATAACTTTATACAATGGGGGTCCTGAGATGTTTACGTGTCAATTTTGGGGTCCCGGCCCAAAAAAGTTTGGGAACCCCTGACCTAGGACCTGTTTGCCCTGGGAGACCCTACCAGGGGCACGAAGCCCCCGACAACAGAGCTCCAGGATCATTCAGGTCAAACCCTCCACCACGTTAAGGTGGAGGCTCCAGGATCATTCAGCTCAAACCCTCCACCACGTTAAGGTGGAGGCTCCAGGATCATTCAGGTCAAACCCTCCACCACGTTAAGGTGGAGGCTCCAGGATCATTCAGGTCAAACCCTCCACCACGTTAAGGTGGAGGCTCCAGGATCATTCAGCTCAAACCCTCCACCACATTAAGGTGGAGGCTCCAGGATCATTCAGGCTCAAACCCTCCACCATGTTAAGGTGGAGGCTCCAGGATCATTCAGGCTCAAACCCTCCACCACGTTAAGGTGGAGGCTCCAGGATCATTCAGGCTCAAACCCTCCACCACGTTAAGGTGGAGGCTCCAGGATCATTCAGGCTCAAACCCTCCACCACGTTAAGGTGGAGGCTCCAGGATCATTCAGGTCAAACCCTCCACCACATTAAGGTGGAGGCTCCAGGATCATTCAGGTCAAACCCTCCACCACGTTAAGGTGGAGGCTCCAGGATCATTCAGCTCAAACCCTCCACCACATTAAGGTGGAGGCTCCAGGATCATTCAGCTCAAACCCTCCACCACGTTAAGGTGGAGGCTCCAGGATCATTCAGGTCAAACCCTCCATCACGTTAAGGTGGAGGCTCCAGGATCATTCAGGCTCAAACCCTCCACCATGTTAAGGTGGAGGCTCCAGGATCATTCAGGCTCAAACCTCCACCACGTTAAGGAGGAGGCTCCAGGATCATTCAGGTCAAACCCTCCATCACGTTAAGGTGGAGGCTCCAGGATCATTCAGGTCAAACCCTCCACCATGTTAAGGTGGAGGCTCCAGGATCATTCAGGCTCAAACCTCCACCACGTTAAGGAGGAGGCTCCAGGATCATTCAGGTCAAACCCTCCATCACGTTAAGGTGGAGGCTCCAGGATCATTCAGGTCAAACCCTCCACCACGTTAAGGTGGAGGCTCCAGGATCATTCAGGCTCAAACCCTCCACCACGTTAAGGTGGAGGCTCCAGGATCATTCAGGTCAAACCCTCCACCATGTTAAGGTGGAGGCTCCAGGATCATTCAGGTCAAACCCTCCACCACGTTAAGGTGGAGGCTCCAGGATCATTCAGGTCAAACCCTCCACCACGTTAAGGTGGAGGCTCCAGGATCATTCAGGTCAAACCCTCCACCACGTTAAGGTGGAGGCTCCAGGGATTGTACGTTTAGTTTTTTTTAGTTTAATCAATCAATCAAACTTTATTTATAAAGCGCTTTTCAGACTGAAAGGTATCACAAAGTGCTTTACAGATTACAACATTTAAAACAATACGCCCTCCCATCCCTAAATAATAAATAATGTTTATTTACATTCTTGACTTTTGCCATTATACAGTTTTATTATACAGCTCTTCACAAAGCAAGTAAAACGCTCCAATGAATTGAACGTTCTACCGGTCATTATTTTCTGATACAGGACCTCTGAACAAAATAGTGACCGCTGCCAATGGCAACGGAGTTCATGCTTGTAATACAGGTCTTTCATATCAGTAGTATTAGAGACACTGTCTCTGTCCCTGAGAGTTGGGGGAATCGCTCGTGAAGTTAACGGGAGTCCGACTTTCAACTCACCCAGAGATTCACCATCATTCCTCCTCTCTAACTGCACCTTCAGCTAAGGAGCTAGGCTAGCAATAAGCAGCTAGCCTAGCTGCTACTGTTAAAGGAACATTAAATCAGTATTTATCACACTGGGTCAGGCTGTACAGTCGTATTATCTCTGTCACAGCCTTGACTGTGAAGCTCAGACTCTCAGCCACTCAGTGTTTGCTTGCATATCAGTATGACGCTCTTAGACAGTATTTATCCCTCTTCTGTGGAAGCAGAGACAGACTTGAATGGTAGGACTAGGTAAATAAACTTCTCCTGTATAAGACATCCTGAATATTGAAGCGTTTACGCGGTGAGGGGCCACAGATCTGTGGTCAGTGACGTGAACGTTTTGATGAGGTGTATTTAGCAGAACCTGTGCCCCACACCTTTATCTATGATTAAAGCCTTAATGCCAGCTCTGCCTCACAATAACATGTTAGTTATTAGCAGTGTTTGGAATAACGCCGTTTAAAATAACGGCGTTAGGTAACGGCGTTATTTTTTCAGTAACGGAGTAATCTAATTAATTACTCTCCCCGTCGTTACAACGCCGTTATCGTTACTGGGTAAACAAAGTGGCACGTTACAATTCGACTGGATGAGCGCCGCGGTGTCAGCTCCCGCAGCAGGAGCAGGGGAGAGGGTGGGCGGAGTCTCACGGAGTACTGTTGCATCGTGCTCTCTGCTCCAAAAACTACGTGTGTCCCAGACGCTCGGCCGTCATCCCCACAGCGCGGTGCGGCCGCGGGGGAGAATCCAGTTGGTGATTATTGTCAATGATTTATTGATCTCTAGTGTTGGAACTTATTTTTAACCCAAAGACGCAGAATCGGTGGAGACGCGTCTTTCCCCCTCCCCGTGTCTCTCTCAGCGCAGGCTCCTCTCTCCCCGCTCTCCGCTCCAGAGACATTGTTTTCCGTTTTGCCTGATGAATGAACGGAGAGACTTACACAATGCCTGTGCGTAAAGTCTGATCGTTGGCTGCGTTGGCACATGTTTCTTTTACTCCTGTTCCTCCCCATTCTCTTTGAATACAGCCGTATTCCTACATTAATTAAACAGCGGCGCAAACACTGGTCAATACCATTCAGTCACAGAGGCTTCCCCCCCCACTCTACCCCCATTCATTTCATTCAGTTACTATGAACATCTTTGACTTGATAGTACATAAATCCAAACACCTGTCTGTTCTACTCATTCATACTGACATTTGAAAACTGCAAAAAAAAAAAAAAAAACGTTTGATATTTAGCAAGTTTTTTTATTTAACAGTAACGCAAATAGTTACTTTCCCTGGTAATGAGTTACTTTCATTATAGAGTAATTCAGTTACTAACTCAGTTACTTTTTGGAACAAGTAGTGAGTAACTATAACTAATTACTTTTTTAAAGTAACGTTCCCAACACTGGTTATTAGGTTAGAGTTGTGTAGATTCAAACTTGAATTATAAGGGACCATCTCTGGTGATGTGTGGCATTTGGCCCCCAGGCCACACTTTGGACACCCCTGCTCTAAGGAGTCGAACTAAAGATATTTTAAAGCAGCGTCAAAGGAAGAACAGTCTGTCCTGGAGCAAAACACACTGACCCGTTTAGAATGTTCCTCCTTTATCAGACCAACACTCCACTGTTTCAGCAGAACATTCAGCAAGCTGTCCCGAGGGAACGGGGGGTCCACATCATGAGCTTCTCTCCTTTTATGCCCATAGCAGCCAATGATGCAGAGGTTTTCTTTACAGCAGGACATGGAGCGTTGTCCTGCATGAAGATGATTTTATTCTTTTTGTACCATGGAAGAAAGTGGTCAGTCAGAAACTCCTTCAGGGATCCTAAAGGGCCCGACCAGCTCTCTCCTCATGATTCCAGGCATAAACATGACTCCGCCCCCTCCTTGCTGATGTCAGAGCCTTGTTGGGACATGGTGGTCATTCACCAAACATCCACTACTCCATCCATCTGACCATCCAGGGTCACACGGCCTCATCAGTGAACAAGACTGTTTGAAAATGAGTCTCATGTATTTCTGAGCCACTGCAGCCGTTTCTGCTCCTCAGCTTCAGTGAACAGTTTAGAGGAGGATAGAAGGTTTATGCTCAAGCCTCTGGACGTCCTACAGCGTGATGTTCAGGAGACTCCAGAGGCACCAGCAGCTTCAAATACATGTTTGCAGCTTTGTAGCAGCTGTTCTCTTAATCTGATGTGTTTGTCTGGCAGAAACCGTCCTCATTGTGCCTTTATCTGCACAAACCCGTGTGTGTCTGAATCAGACACAAATCTCTGAACAGGACGACGATGATTATGCTTCATCTTTCATCAAATATCAAAGGTTTTCAAACCTAGTCCAAGACATTCAACTATTTCACTCTTTTCATCCGCAGATCCTTTTTCTTTCCCTTATTGCTTAATAATGTTGGTCTGTTTAATAATGGTGAACGTCCTTTTTCAGTTTTCCCTTAACTGGACTTAACCTGAGGTCTGATCCTCACAGGTCTGAGTCTGAGGTCAGTGACTCTGAGACACAAAACCATCCATGAGCTTTTACCTTTATGACACTGAAACATCATTTGCATCATGTTTGGAACACAGTGTGGTCTCTCCACATAAAGGCAATCCCCGCCGCTGTTGCATCATGTGCGCGCACCGGAACCGGCTCGTTCTCTGCGCATGCCCGTGCGCGTCTTTGTGCTCCATCCTGCGCGCTTATTGGCTGGTATCTATAACTATAGCCCCTCTCGTGCCCCTCGCGCCTCAGACGTGAGCGGAGCGCGAGTGTGTCCGGTCACACATCATGGAGAAGACGAACGGATACGCGTTACCGGAGCCCCGCCCCGCAGAGGCGGCTGTGCCCGCTGCTGCTGCGCTTCGTGCGGGGGAACCTGCTGGTGCTGCTGACCGTGTCCGGGGTGCTGGTGGGCGTGGGGCTGGGCATGGCCGTGCGCCCCCTCGGCCTGTCCAAAGCGCACATGTCGTACTTCGCGTTCCCCGGGGAGCTGCTGCTGCGCATGCTCAAGATGATCATCCTGCCGCTCGTGGTCTGCAGCCTCGTGTCCGGCGCCGCCAGCCTGGACACGCGCTCCCTGGGCAAGCTGGGGGGCATCGCCGTGGGATACTTCCTGGTGACCACGCTGATCGCCTCGGGGATCGGGGTGACGCTCGCCTTCATCATCAGACCGGGGGAGGGCGCGGGGGGCTGAACACCGGCGCGTTAGGGCTGGAGCGCGTGAGCAGCGACAAGGAGCCGGCGGACTCTTTCCTGGACCTGGCGCGGTCAGTCACAGCTGCACACACATCTGTACACAGCTGCACACACATCTGTACACACATCTGCACACGCACGCGCTCACACCTGCTCTAAGGGACCACCTCAGATAGGAGTGACAGTTGGACCCCAGACCAGATGAAGATGTTTGGAAACATTCGAGTCAAATGTAGATATTTTAACCTCTTAAGCCTGAACTGAGCACATTCTCCTCCGTTCGGCTTTACTCAAATCTAAAGGTTCACAGCCTATAGGCCAGAGTGACGCCTCATTTGAAAGCTAAGACCTACAGAACTGATCCTTGTTTTGTCGTTGCATTTTTGTTTGTTTTTGTTGCTTTCTTCATTCATTCTTTCTTCATTTATTTCAGGCAGACAATGGTAACAAAGGAATAATATACAGTATATAAATAAAATGATCCATCTCTTTTTGGCCTTGCTTTTAGACGCTTTGTTCCAGAAGCTTTTTTAGATTTGGGTAAAGCTCATTTATAGCCGGGGTTTTAAAGGATAAGAGAGTTTTTAAACTTCACTACAAACATAATCCTGGTCCTGCTCCTGTTTGTGCTGGGACAGTTAAAGTCTGGTCCAGTCTGGTCCGGGTCCTGCAGCTGTTCTCAGTGTTTCAGTCTCAGGTTTATCTCCACAGCAGGTGGGCCCTTCACAAACACGTCAGGGAGATTGTGTCATAGTTTCCATCAGTCTGAAGCTTTATCACTGTTAAAGCTGCACACACACACACACACACACGCACACGCACACGCACACGCACACACACACACACACACACACACACACTTTATTCATTTTATCTTTTGTGCTGAATAAAAACTAAATAGTTAAAAGAAGAATCAGCAGAAAGTTTGACTCTTTCTGAGGAAACTCTCATGGACCAAAGCGATCAGTAACTAACGCTTTAACCTCGACCAAGTGCATTTTCTCCAGTTCAGTTTTACCCAAATCTAAAAAAGCTTCTGGAAAAAACAGCGACGAAAACGAGGTTGAAAACAAAACAAAACAAAGTGAGAAAATGGAAACAAACACAGACTCTGTTCTCCGAGCTCAGACGGGTTTTTATTTAAACGTTTCTCCGACTCAAATATTTCCTCATGGTTTTAGTCAAAGTCATATTTCTGTGACAGTTTTGAATCGTCTGCCAAAGGAGCAGCTCTGATTAACTCTGATTAGGATGAATATTATGAAACTAGTCTAAATTTGAAGAGAATTATTTGACAAAATCTT
Source organism: Neogobius melanostomus (assembly GCA_007210695.1). NCBI lineage: Eukaryota > Metazoa > Chordata > Actinopteri > Gobiiformes > Gobiidae > Neogobius > Neogobius melanostomus. The sequence goes on from VHKM01000322.1 coordinate 161,008, forward strand.
GACAAAAATGAAATAAAGATAAGTTATTATTATTATGTCACTGGTCCCTGTGTTTAATCTCAGTTAAATAAAGGTCAAATAAATCAAACTATTGTTTATCTTTGAGCCTTTACTTTGCTCTAAACTGTTGGGAGCGACTCACTGAGACTGAAGTGTTCTGATCCGTCTGAGCTGAGGAGACTTTCCAAACCTTTCCTAACCCTAACCCACAGAGAATCAACAACACAAACACATTTCATCTTCAGGTTTGTTTCCAATTCAAGGCCAGACTTTGGTCAGAGTTTTCTCCTTAAAAACAGTTTTATTCATTCACCAATACTGACATGTTTGGTATCCACGTGTAGCACGAAAGGCCTTACAGGTTTCTTCACCAGCTGTTTCATTTCTCTGTTAAACTAAAGAGAGAAATGGAGCTGTAGTTACAGGATAAACACGGGTTCTAAAGGTTTAAATGTAACGTTTCTTTGTAAGAACTTTGCCTCCGGCTTTTGACCTTTGAAAACTTATTTCTGTTTCTGAAAACAAACTCCTCTTGTTGGATTTACGTGGAGGGCCTCTTTTTAATCCTCTTTTTTAATCAGGGGCCCCTGAACTTCACTCACTCAGAGAATAGGAACCAAAAGAGCCGGTGTTTTTAACAGATCCCGGTAAAGAGCCGTGAATCCCGAGCTGCAGAAGCACTTTAGGATTTCTAATGTCATTAAAGCTTTCAGTTCAAACGGGCCTGAAAGGGCATCTGACACATTAGACACGATTATATTTCAGATTTGACTAAAGTTTGTTCCAGTTTTCTTTAGTTTTCTGTCATGTTTATAGTTTCACTTCCTTATTGGACACTGACAGGAAGTGACATGGAAGAAGGTAAACTATTTAAACTGTTGCCGTGACGACCATGTTAAGTTAATGGGAAATGAGTCAAACTGAACTTTACCTTCTTCTATGTCACTTAAAGTTTCAAATAAAAATAACTTTGATTTGCTGCTTGACTGAAACAGCTGATGTTATTGATCTGAATAAATCATATTGATCTAACATTCAAACCTGTCAGAGGCATTTTCAGTCTTTGTTCTGCTTGTTTTTGTGTTTTTATGTAAACGGTGAAAAAACTCGACTCTTCAGGAGAAAACAGGAAAAGGCTGATGTAGCTGTCGTCTGTCCGTGGTTAAACGTGTCTCTGTGGTTTGAAACATGAACAGCTGCTCAGACTCTTCAGCTCCTGTGACTTCAAACACAGGCCGAGGTTTCACGCTGGAGCAACTCCTAAACAATAAAGACAGAATCTGCTCCTTTTCTCAGGTTAGAAGGATTCAGACCAGATTCAGATTCAGATTCAGATTCAGATTCAGATTCAGATTCAGATTCAGATTCAGTCCCGTCGCTCCTGAAGAGCAGCCTCTGGGACGTCCTCGCCTTCTCTCCTCGTCACTCATTCATCTCATGTTTGTTTGCTCTGAACCAAAGTGCAGGTTTCTGCTGCAGACCGTCTGAACCGCTCAACTTTAACCCAGCACATTTCCTCCAGTTCAGCTTTACCCAAATCTAAAACCGTCTCCACTGGAGTTTTTTCATCTTTAGTCGTGTTTTGTTGCTTTGTTGTATTTTCATTTCCATCAGGCTTTTCTCCGAGAAGCTTTTAGATTTGGGTAAAGATGAAAAATTAAGAGATTAAAACCACATCAGTGTCTCTGATCCACGTCTGAGGCTCCTCTCAGAAGAAGAAGAAGAAGAAGAAGAAGAAGAAGAAGAAGAAGAAGAAGAAGAAGAAGAAGAAGAAGAAGAAGAAGAAGCTCTGATCTCCACAATCCTGTTTCATCCTTTGTTTTCTGTGTTTTAGGAACTTGTTCCCGTCCAACCTGGTGGCCGCCGCCTTTCGCTCCGTGAGTTTCACTTCTGTTTAACTTTTCACCTGTGTCTTTCTGTGATACTACTACTACTATACTACAAATACTACAAATACTACTACAGTTCAGCTCAGAAAACCAGTTGAAAAATGATCCAGAAAAGAAAAGAAATGTTTGGATCTGAAAAAGGTTCCAAGGAGAACTTCAATCTGCAACAAGAAGAAACGGGAGTTAGATCAAAAGTAAAGCTTTGATTGAAAACAACCAATAAAGTTTAGGAGCACTAAAACTCACATCATTCATCCAGGCCTATTGTACATGTTTTTAGTGTTAGGGGAAACCGGAGTACCCGGAGGAAAGACCCCGTCCAGGTGGGAATCGAACCCGGGACCTTCTAGCTGTGTAACCACCAGTGTTGGGAACGTTACTTTAAAAAAGTAATTAGTTATAGTTACTCACTACTTGTTCCAAAAAGTAACTGAGTTAGTAACTGAATTACTCTATAATGAAAGTAACTCGTTACCAGGGAAAGTAACTATTTGCGTTACTGTTAAATAAAAAAACTTGCTAAATATCAAAGAATTTTTTTTTTTTTTTTTTGCAGTTTTCAAAAGTCAGTGTGAATGAGTAGAACAGACAGGTGTTTGGATTTATGTATCAAGTCAAAGATGTTCATAGTAACTGAATGAACTGAATGGGGGTAGAGTGGGGGGGGGAAGCCTCTGTGACTGAATGGTATTGACCAGTGTTTGCGCCGCTGTTTAATTAATGTAGGAATACGGCTGTATTCAAAGAGAATGGGGAGGAACAGGAGTAAAAGAAACATGTGCCAACGCAGCCAACGATCAGACTTTACACACAGGCATTGTGCAAGTCTCTCCGTTCATTCATCAGGCAAAACGGAAAACAATGTCTCTGGAGCGGAGAGCGGGGAGGAGCCTGCGCTGAGAGAGACACGGGGAGGGGGAAAGACGCGTCTCCACCGATTCTGCGTCTTTGGGTTAAAAAATAAGTTCCAACACTAGAGATCAATAAATCATTGACAATAATCACCAACTGGATTCTCCCCCGCGGCCGCACCGCGCTGTGGGGATGACGGCCGAGCGTCTGGGACACACGTAGTTTTTGGAGCAGAGAGCATGATGCAACAGTACTCCGTGAGACTCCGCCCACCCTCTCCCCTGCTCCTGCTGCGGGAGCTGACACCGCGGCGCTCATTCAGTCGAATTGTAACGTGCCACTTTGTTTACCCAGTAACGATAACGGCGTTGTAACGACGGGGAGAGTAATTAATTAGATTACTCCGTTACTGAAAAAATAACGCCGTTACCTAACGCCATTATTTTAAACGGCGTTATTCCAAACACTGGTAACCACTGAGCCACCGTGCTGTTCTTTTCATTTATATTTAGTCGATGAAAATATCTGGACATTTTAGTCACAATTTTAGTTTCAGAAACAACTTTGAATTTGGATTTAGTCAGATTTGAGTTTAATAGTTTTAGGAAACAAAACTTGACTAAAATTATGACGAAATACAGAAAATGAGAATATTGTGAAAAAGTTCATATATTTCTGTAATTCAGTTTAAAATGTGAGATTAATATGATATAAACTCATGACATGCAAAGTGACAAATGTCAAGCCTTTGTTTTCATGTTGATTTTGTCTTACAGTCCATTTTCAAAAGATTCTAATGTTATGAGACTTTTTAATTTGGGGTTTTTACAAGTTGAGTCATAATGATCCAAATTATAACAAATAAAGGCTCTACATACACATCATATATTAGTTTCAAGGTTTAAGTTGAATTACAGAAGTGAATGCACTTTTTCATGATATTCTCATTTCCAAGTTTCACCTGTACATCAGTCAACGACATTAACACTGATTTGAAAGCTAAGACCTACAAAACTGATTTTTTGTTTTCATCCTTGTTATTGTGACACTTTTAATCACCCCCCAGTTCCTAATACTGAGTATTTCCACTTTAACATCAGTGAAGCTCTGAGTCTTTTGTGGTCGTCATGTAGAAGTGTTTAACAAGGCCAATGAAGGTCTGTGGTGTGAAGGTCCTCAGACCTCCTGAAACATGGAGGAGTTTCTCTGAAGCTCCAGCAGAATAAAGTGAAGGTCCTCAGACCTCCTGAAACATGGAGGAGTTTCTCTGAAGCTCCAGCAGAATAAAGTGAAGGTCCCGTTAGTTCCATCTCAGTCTGAGCTCAGTATCATTGAACCACTGTGAGGAGATCTCACACAGTTCATGAAGACAGACCAGGGACTTACAGGAACTGGAGGCTTTAAGAAGAATGAGCTGCTTTACCATCAGATTATGAACAGAAGCTTCTCCACAAACACTCAGAGCTTCACTGATGCTAAAGGAGGAAACACACAGGATCAGTGGAAACTTTAAACAGGGTCATTTTAGAATTTTCATTTTTCATTATGATTTAAAAACAGTAAACTCAGTTGCTTCACCATAAATGACTTCACACAAACACTATGAGTAAAAAATTAATATTCTCTGAAAAATAATCTAAAATCCACGCAGTGAAAACCTTTGAGCACAACTGTATCTGAGTCCGGCTTGACTGAACGCCTCTGGGGAACAGGAGAGAAGGAGCTCAGAGTCCAGATCTGAATAAACTCACTCATTCTATCGTAAACTGAAGCTCGTTTAGATTTAGTCAAACAACGGCCTGTCAATCATTAGTAACGACTTCTACTTTAGATCCTCCGGAGAAAAGCCGTCTCTCCTTTGACGTGGAGTTCTGATTGAACTGGATCTTTCTCAGCTTTTGTAAAGTCACGTTGGCCGAGGTTAAAGAGTTCACATCAGAGCGGATTATTATAAACTCTTTAACTAATGTGGAGTCATGTGGAAAAACCAGAGGCGACTTTGTGATAAAACACTTCTTTAAAAGAATAAAACACTGAACTAATGCAGATAAATATGAAAACACTGAGAAGACGAGTGAAAGATCAGAAACAAACAGAGTCAGGGTGTTTTCCTCCAGAGAGCGGCTACAAAGTGAACACATTATTGTCTTTAACATTTATAACACAAGTTGACAGCCAAAAAATGGTCAGGGGTTTCTCAACTGATTTAGACTAATTTTGGTGTTCTGAGTCCGAATATCACATGCATTTTGCTCTATCAGGTCAACTTTTTGAGATACAGCCATAGTGTTACGGATTACGTACGTCTACGTTTTACGTGTGCGAGAGTTTCAATAACAAATCCGTAGCGACGAGGAGATATTTTATTATAAACAAACTAATCCAGTTAAATCATAGAGGGTACAAATGCTACACAACAAGATACTCCCTATTTATAGCCTCCCTGTCCAGACCAGTGTTTGGAATAACGCCGTTTAAAATAACGGCGTTAGGTAACGGCGTTATTTTTCAGTAACGGAGTAATCTAATTCATTACTCTCCCCGTCGTTACAACGCCGTTATCGTTACTGGGTAAACAAAGTGGCACGTTACAATTCGACTGAATGAGCGCCGCGGTGTCAGCTCCCGCAGCAGGAGCAGCGGAGAGGGTGGGCGGAGTCTCACGGAGTCTGTGCAGAGTGTTCGTGCTCTCTGCTCCAAAAACTACGTGTGTCCCAGACGCTCGGCCGTCATCCCCACAGCGCGGTGCGGACGCGGGGGAGAATCGAGTTGGTGATCATTGTCAATGATTCATTGATCTCTAGTGTTGGAACTTATTTTTTAACCCAAAGACGCAGAATCGGTGGAGACGCGTCTTTCCCCTCCCCGTGTCTCTCTCAGCGCAGGCTCCTCTCTCCCCGCTCTCCGCTCCAGAGACATTGTATTCCGTTTTGCCTGATGAATGAACGGAGAGACTTGCACAATGCCTGTGCGTAAAGTCTGATCGTTGGCTGCGTTGGCACATGTTTCTTTTACTCCTGTTCCTCCCCATTCTCTTTGAATACAGCCGTATTCCTACATTAATTAAACAGCGGCGCAAACACTGGTCAATACCATTCAGTCACAGAGGCTTCCCCCCCACTCTACCCCCATTCAGTTCATTCAGTTACTATGAACATCTTTGACTTGATAGTACATAAATCCAAACACCTGTCTGTTCTACTCATTCACACTGACTTTTGAAAACTGCAAAAAAAAAAAAAAAAAAATCTTTGATATTTAGCAAGTTTTTTTATTTAACAGTAACACAAATAGTTACTTTCCCTGGTAATGAGTTACTTTCATTATAGAGTAATTCAGTTACTAACTCAGTTACTTTTTGGAACAAGTAGTGAGTAACTATAACTAATTACTTTTTTAAAGTAACGTTCCCAACACTGGTCCAGACACCCGGGAAAAATAACTTAAAGAGGGCACCCAATCACTAAATTCGCGCTGCGACATGCTAAAAATATAACAAAGCGCGCCAATCTACAATTAAACAAACGCGTGTCATACTGAAGACACGCACTTCCTCACCTCTCCCTGACGTAACGTAACAAGTCAAAAGCAGACCATACTAAAAAAAAGAATCATCCCCATAGCAACAAATATCTTGCATAAGGCCTACCTGACGAGCCAAACAAATTGATTCAGTCGATTGATATGACTTCGGCGCGATGGTCATGCAGGAATGATCCTGATGTTTTCTGTTACATCTGCGGAGATTACACGCTGTCAGTGGACAGGAAGAATATCACAGGATTTGTAAAGCACGCCTATGAGGCCTACTTTAAAGTCAAGCTGGGTGACCAAGATAAATCCTGGGCACCGCACACGGTGTGCAAGACGTGCGTGGAATACCTCCGGCGGTGGACGAAGGGCACGAAAATGTCACTGAAGTTTGGGATTCCGATGGTTTGGAGGGAGCCGCGAGACCATGCATCGGATTGTTACTTCTGCGCCATCAATACTACTGGCATCAACCGGAAGAATCGGCACAGCCTCCAGTACCCCGACCTTCCATCTGCCCGCCGTCCAGTTGCTCACTGCGAAGAAATTCCTGTACCAGCGTTCACAGAGCTTCCCGACAGCGACGACGAGGCCACCAGTGCAGACGAGGGAGGATATGCAGAAGAGGAGTATAAGGAACAAGATGGTCCGCAGCCCTTTTCACAATGTGAGCTTAATGATCTGGTTCGGGATCACAGCTTGTCAAAGACTTCCTCCGAGCTGTTGGCCTCCAGACTCAAAGAGAAAAATCTACTTGGCGAGGACGCGCGTATCACTTTCTTTCGTAGAAGGCATGAGGACTACATGGGCTACTTCTGCCAGGAGGAAGACCTCGTGTACTGCCGAGATGTCGCCGGTCTTCTTGGTAAACTCGGCGCTCCTCAATACGATCCGAGAGATTGGCGACTCTTCATTGACGGCAACAAGCGCTCTTTGAAGTCTGTGCTCCTCCACAACGGGAACCAGTTCGCCTCAATCCCTCTTGCGCACTCCACAAGTCTCAAAGAGAAATATGAAGCAGTGAAGTACGTGCTCGACAAAATCCAATATGAGCAGCACCAATGGATCATCTGCGTCGACTTAAAGATGGTGAACTTTCTACTTGGTCAGCAGTCCGGGTTCACGAAGTACCCATGCTTATATGTATGTGGGACAGTCGAGACAGAGCCCAGCACTATGTAAAGAAAGAGTGGCCGGCGCGAGAGCAGTTAGTACCTGGGGCGAGAAACATCATAAACGAACTTCTTGTTGACCGGGAGAAGATATTGATCCCACCGCTACACATGAAGCTTGGATTAATGAAACAGTTCACGCGCGCTCTGGATAAGGATGGGAGGTGCTTCAACTACCTGTGCCGAGCCTTTCCTCGACTGACCATTGAGAAGCTGAAAGCTGGCATTTTCGATGGCCCACAGATACGGCAGCTCATAAAGGACACAGAGTTCCAAAACTCCATGAACAGGCTAGAGTGTGCCGCGTGGACATCATTTGTGCAGGTGGTGAACAACTTCCTGGGGAACACGAAGACAGCAAACCACGCCATACTCGTCAGCAAGATGATAAAGGCCTTCCAAAAACTCGGGTGTTTGATGAGTATAAAGGTTCACTTCCTGTTCTCACACATGGAGAAGTTTCCTGAAAACCTTGGGGCGATGAGCGACGAGCAGGGAGAAAGGTTCCATCAGGACATGCGCCAAATGGAGGAGAGTACCAGGGAAGGTGGGACGCAGTCACGATGGCGGACTACTGCTGGTCGCTGAAGAGAGACAACCCAGCAGCTGCTCACACACGGGAATCGAAGAAACGCCGATTTATGCCGTGAACTCTAACATTTTGTGTCACGTAACGCTCATTGTTTTACTAATATTATGAATTCTGCTTATCAAATTTGATGGAGTAAATAAAAACTGAATGACTTTGGATACGTTGACTTTTATTTCTTGAGGAAAACGGAAAAAACGTCAAGGGTTTCTCAGCTGATGATCCGCAGAAATTTGTTTTTTACGCAAAATCGATTAAAAAAAAAAATTCTGTAGCAAAAAATCCTGACCTGATTGAGCAAAACCAAGGTCATTTTCGGACTCAGAACATCAAAATTAGTTCAGCTGGAAAACCCTGGACTATTTTCAAAAAATATTTTTTTGTTACCCAGTGTTACCTTTATTTGTTACCTTTATTATAATAAAGAGTTTGTTTTGTTCGCAGTACGCCACAGAATACAAGATGGTGGCCGTCGGGAACGTGACCAACGGGACCAAGATCTACCAGAAGGTTTGTGCAAAGCTCCACACACACGAGGGTCGGGAAGTCAGAAAATAAGACTTTACAGGAGAATTAGACACAAGCCAAAGGAAACCTGAAAGAACCGACTGACCCGCCACTACAGGATTTCACGGGACATTTTTCCAAAAGAGAGTCTGGGAATAAGATAACACTTAAAACATGCATTATTTTAAATAGTATCATATGAAATAGAGGCTGAATGAGAATCTGAGAACATGCATCCACATTAAAGGAGCTAAACCTGACATTCATTCTTTTTGTCGGGTCAAATCATTTCCCCATAAAGTGTGTTTTTAAAGTCGTCATTTGTGACAAAATCAGATGCGAGAAGTTTGTGCCATATTATGATCTGCTGATGTTGTTTATGGTCGACCCAAATAGTCAATATGTGACGCGAGGGGTTCACCTTTTTCCTCATATACTGTAACTAAACTAAACTAACCTAACCTAACTAAACTAAACTAACCTAAACTAGAGACGTGTCGACCTTAGCATCATTCAGGACTAACTCTATGGCTCAGACAGTTCCTCTCCCGCAGAGGGTCTGTGTGTGAGCACTGGGTGTCCACAGGGCAGCGTATTGTCGCCGGTTTTGTTCAGTCTTTTTACAAATGAATTTAAAATCAATGACACCCAAATAGTTAAAATACACAGATGACACGGCGCTCATTGGTTTCCTGCATCCAAACCCCCCGTCAGCTGAGGGGTCGACCTGGACCAAGGCCCTACAAAACTAACAGCTTCAAATGAATGTGGCCAAAACATGGAGCTCCAATCACAACATAAACCTCCATCATGTGTCACTCAGCAGAGTGTGGAGATAGTTAGAACTTTCACGCACCTGAACAGACCCACAAGGAGAGGACACTGACTAAAGCTATAGCCTCTGACTCCGCCCACCCTTTCAACCCTCAGTTTGAGCTTCTGAACTCCAGGGGGCGATAGAGTTCCACTGGCTACAAAGGCTGTGATTAAGAAGTCTGAACCTGAACACAATCGCCACAGAAATGGACTGAACTGTTCTGTAATATATTTTTCTCTGTTTATTTTTCTACAGTTCTTTGTCTCATGTATTTTTCTACTGGGCATGTTTGTATTGTCCTAGTCTTGTGTTTTATGAGTCGGTGCCAAAGATTAATTACTACCTTGGTACACAATAAAAATCTATCTATTCTAACGAACCTCCTCAAGTTCACGTAGTAAAGAGAGCACCAGCCTCTCATACAAACACCGCTGCATCACGGAGGAAAGAGTCGATCAATAAAACCCTTTATCGCCAAATAAAGATCCAGGACCAGAGAAGGAGCTCGCTGTAGAGTCAGACCCAGGCGAGTGACAGGAGGCGGAGCTTCAGTCTGCATGACTTAAACCCTGAGGCGCTGGACACTTCCTACTCGTAAATATATGAAGGAAAATGTATCTAATGTATCAGGAAGTCACTTTAGCTGCGGGAAAGTTTCAGCTTTTGGGAAAGTTGCAGCTTTTGGGAAAGTTTCAGCTTGTGGGAAAGTTGCAGCTTTTGGGAAAGTTTCAGCTTGTGGGAAAGTTGCTGCACTGATTTGGCGGAGTTTACTGGATTTTGCATTAGTTTAATCGCTGCGATCGCGACATTGTGAAATCCTGGAGGGACTGAGAAAGGAGGACAGTGACAGTAGGTCTGAGCTTTGGTCCTGTTTGGGGAGGGGGAGGGGGGGGGGAGTACACAGGTCACTGTGCCCTTAGATTAAACAGACAATGTTTACATAACCTTCCCATGATGTCACATTCACAAGCGGAGAATCCACAGAGGTAACTACAATATCTCTGTAGTCACTGGGAGAATCCACAGTGGTAACTACAGTATCTTTGTAGTTACTGGGAGAATCCACAGTGGTAACTACAAGTATCTTGTAGTACTGGGAGAATCCACAGTGGAACTACAGTATCTTTGTAGTTACTGGGAGAATCCACAGTGGTAACTACAGTATCTTGTAGTTACTGGGAGAATCCACAGTGGTAACTCTGAGACTGTTATAAAGATCCTTAAACGTTTTTAGAGCCGTGATGAGACAAATGTGGACAAATGCTGCCCTCTGGTGGGAGTTATGGAATCATTCAGAGGAGCCAAGCTGTATTAAAACAGAAAAGAAACAGCTAAATACTACTCTGAAGGTAAGCTACATGCTAATGTTATGCTAACACCAGCTAAAGCTGCGCTAACCGCGGCTAAATGCTAATATCAGCAGAATCCCCTTTTAGCACAGCGGTATGATGTTGTGAAATATTAAATCCGTATGACCTGCGTGTCAATAGTGAGGGCGGTCCACTCTCTGCTTTGGCCAATCAGAGGCCAGAGTCTGTTCACGTCACACCAGACACGGGTCACATGGGTCAGCGCTTTGGCCAATCAGAGGCCAGAGTCTGTTCACGTCACACCAGACACGGGTCACATGGGTCAGCGCTTTGGCCACAGCCAGAGGTCGGTCCTAAACCTGTCCCTGGTCAGACCAGTTTGGCCTTTGTTATGGAGAAGCTCCACAGAGCGAGTGAAACACGCGCCTGCATGTGGAAAAGAGCCTTAACATGCAGCACTCGCCTCGAACACACGCCTGAAACTGCTACGACATAGTGACGAGTGCTACGATGAGAGCGGCTCACGATGTTACCCTCCCCACGTCGTGCAACGGACATCTAAACATATAAGTGTTCGAAATGTGAGAGAATGTTCTCCTGTCTGAGAGAAGTGTATAAAGTGTGTGGTGAGGTTTACTGCCTTAAAACATATATGATCATTGTAAACATAAAGCTTCGCCTATTGCAGGTTATTTTTACAACGTAACCGATAAACGAGGGACCACTGTGCGTGTTAAAGAGCTCTATAATGTAAAAATACTGTCAATACTGTTCAAAGTGCTCACATAAAATAACAAGAAAACAGATCTGGGGCCAGGACTCCCCTAAACAAGAGATTCTTAATCTCAGTGGGACTTTCCTGGTTAAATAAAGGTCAAATAAATAAATGTATAAAACATCAACATAAAAATGAATGTATTACATTAAACTAAACTGTGAGTTTCGGCGTTTTGACCATGAAGACCTTTGGGCCCCATGACAAACTTTACTCGCTGCTTTTAAAAACATTCCTTTGTTCACCCCGGTGTTGGTATTTCCCATTTAATAACCTAAGATAATGTTAGGGAGCGCCCCCTTCAGGCAGCAGTAGGTATCTCCTCTGGGACAGTTCCTCGGGGACATAACCTTCATACCCTCCGCAGGTTCCTGTGGGCTCAGAGATTGAGAGCATGAACATCCTGGGCCTGGTTCTGTTCGCGATGGTGTTCGGAGTCGCTCTGAAGAAACTGGGCCCTGAGGGGGAGGAGCTTATCCGCTTCTTCAACGCCTTCAACGAGGCCACCATGGTGCTGGTGTCCTGGATCATGTGGTCAGTAACACATCAATAATCAATAACAATGAGATTAATAACAAACAGAGAAATAATCACAGGTCTCCAAGATCAGAATAATAAAAGAACTTAAAGGGATATTTCAGAGATATATATTTTAATTCATGCAGTTCTTATATTTGAAGAGTCTAGTGGCGCTAGGCTAATGCTAGGCTAGTGCATGTCTATGGTATCAGTTAGCCTGCATTAAAAACAGTCTGACCCACTCCACAGTGCACCTGAGGTAAATCACTTATAACACCAGACTAACCATATAAATGTCTGTGTTAATAGAATCATTTTAACCATTTTGGTTTTAAAAGAGCAGGTTTTATATTTGAGCAGCATCAGCTTCCTGGTTGTAGCTACGCAGTGGCGGAGTGATCTGCTCAGTACCTGCGGCCGCGTTACTACACGTGGAATTCACAAGGAGCTTTCTACAAATCAGACATGGCAACGTTTGGAGGACGAGCCCATGATTTTGAAGAGGTTTTTAACGCAGGCTACTAGTTACCATCGACATGCACTAGCCTAGCACTAGCCTAGCGCCACTAAGCACTTCAAATATAAGAACTGCATGAATTAAACAACATACCTTTTGAATATGATTATTCTGATGGGTAAAATGTTATCAAATTTATGTATAAAACACTTTAAGAATAGAGTTTATCATCAGTATATGTTAGAAACAATTATAGCAACAAATAACAACAGAATACTTGAGCATGAAAGAAATGGAATGTCTGCTTACTTGAGTTAGAGATATACATATTAGGTGTACTTGCTATGCCATTTGTTATGTCATAAATGTTTTGCTAATTATATTGTATTTTGTTATGGATTTTCATTTTCTATGTTATTATTTTCTTTTGCTTTGTGCTTCCTTTTTGTCTATAGTTTGTGTTCAAAACACTAAGAATGTGTGGATGATTGTGGTTGTGGTATGAATGCAAGGGGGAGTGGCTGGGGTTGGGTGGGGGGTTTTGAAGTTTGTCTCGTTATTTTATCTTGTAAATAAATAAAAAAATAAAAATTAAACAAACAAAAAATATATCCAGACATCAACAACACTCTGGATAACTAGGAAATGAGGCCCAATGTCAAAAATCCTGAAATATCCCTTTAACCTTTAAGATCAGGAAAGGACGGTGAAAACACTTTCAATAACACTCCCCCCCCTCCCCCCCCTCTGACCCCCTCCCCCCCTCTCTGACCCCCCCCCCCTCCCCCCCCTCTGACCCCTCCCCCCTCTCTGACTCCCCCCTCTCTCAGGTACATCCCCGTGGGCGTCATGTTCCTGGTGAGCAGTAAGATCGTGGAGATGGAGGGCGTGGTTTTGTTAGTGACCAGTTTGGGGAAATACATCTTCGCTTCCATCCTGGGTCATGTGATCCACGGCGGAATCGTTCTGCCGCTGATTTACTTCGGCTTCACCAGGAAGAACCCGTTCAGTTTCCTGTCAGGGCTGATCACACCGTTAACCACCGCCTTCGCCACCTGCTCCAGGTAAACACCAAACCCGTTCTATTGTTCCTGACATGTGTATCGTCTCAGCCCTAATAATGAGTAATTACTACATAAGCTCCTGCAAACGTAAAGTGCTCAGTGTAACAATACTGAACTTATTCATATAAACATGATGAAAACATGATGAAAACATGATGAAAACAACACATGATGAAAACATGATGAAAACATGATGAAAACATGATAAAAACATGATAAACACACGATGAAAACATGATAAAAACATGATAAACACACGATGAAAACATGATAAAAACATGATAAACACACGATGAACACATGATGAACACATGATAAAAACATGATGAAAACATGTTGAAACATGATAAAAACATCACCAAATGGCCTCAAAAATCATAAAGAGACGTCACAGAAACTAAACAGCAGCGTCTCCTTTTACAAACAGACTTCAGTTTGATGGACTCTGACTCTGACGTTAAAGGAGGCGACAAGTCGATGAAAACTGAAGAACATTTGTGTCTTTTGTCCCTCAGAGTAAATATGTGTTTGTGAAGCTTCAGTGAGTCCCAGACCTTTATACTTTAGTCCAGGGATCTCCAACCTGTAGCGCTCCAGCCCCTCTTCAAGGCCTTCAAGATTTCTATATGAACTTGATGAGTCACATTTTAGATCTTTAACTCTTCAGTCTCTTTTACTCTTAACTCTCAGTCTCTTTCTCTTCAGTCTTTAACTCTGATCTCTTTAACTCTTCAGTCTCTTTCTCTTATCTCTTAACTCTTCAGTCTCTTTCTTATCTCTTTACTCTCAGTCTCTTTACTCTTAGTCTCTTTAACTCTTCAGTCTCTTTAACTCTTAGCTCTTAACTCTGAGTCTCTTTAACTCTCAGTCTCTTTAACTCTTCAGTCTCTTTAACTCTTGAGTCTCTTAACTCTTTAGTCTCTTTAACTCTTGAGTCTCTTTAACTCTTCAGTCTCTTTAACTCTTCAGTCCTTTAACTCTATCTTTAACTCTTTATCTCTTAACTCTTTAACTCTTCAGTCTCTTTAACTCTTCAGTCTCTTTAACTCTTGAGTCTTCTCTTTAAACTCTTGAGTCTCTTTAACTCTTCAGTCTCTTTAACTCTTGAGTCTCTTAACTCTTCAGTCTCCTTTAACTCTTCAGTCTCTTTAAACTCTTTAGTCTCTTTAACTCTTGAGTCTCTTTAACTCTTCAGTCTCTTTAACTCTTCAGTCTCTTTAACTCTTATCCTTAACTCTTAGTCTCTTAACTCTTAGTCTCTTTAACTCTTAGTCTCTTTAACTCTTCAGTCTCTTTAACTCTTTCAGTCTCTTTAACTCTTAGTCTCTTTAACTCTTCAGTCTCTTTAACTCTTGAGTCTCTTTAACTCTTCAGTTCTTTAACTCTTTCAGTCTCTTTAACTCTTGAGTCTCTTTAACTCTTCAGTAACTTGTCTTTAACTCTTCAGTCTCTTTAACTCTTGAGTCTCTTTAACTCTTAGTCTCTTTAACTCTTCAGTCTCTTTAAACTCTTCAGTCTCTTTAACTCTTGAGTCTCTTTAACTCTTGTCCTTTTCTTGTCTCTTTAACTCTTCAGTCTCTTTAACTCTGAGTCTCTTTAACTCTTCAGTCTTCTTTAACTCTTGAGTCTCTTTAACTCTTCAGTCTCTTTAACTCTTGAGTCTCTTTAACTCTTCAGTCTCTTTAACTCTTCAGTCTCTTTAACTCTTAGTTTTTAACTCTTGAGTCTCTTTAACTCTTCAGTCTCTTTAACTCTTGAGTCTCTTAACTCTTCAGTCTCTTTAACTCTTGAGTCTCTTTAACTCTTTAGTCTCTTTAACTCTTTAAACTCTTGAGTCTCTTTAACTCTTGAGTCTCTTTAACTCTGAGTCTCTTTAACTCTTAGTCTCTTTAACTCTTCAGTCTCTTTAATCTCTTTAACTCTTCCAGTCTCTTTAACTCTTTAACTCTTAGTCTCTTTAACTCTTCAGTCTCTTTAACTCTTGAGTCTCTTTAACTCTTTAACTCTTCAGTCTCTTTAACTCTTTAACTCTTCAGTCTCTTTAACTCTTGAGTCTCTTAACTCTTCAGTCTCTTTAACTCTTCAGTCTCTCTTTAACTCTTGAGTCTCTTTAACTCTTCAGTCTCTTTAACTCTTCAGTCTCTTTAACTCTTCAGTCTCTTTAACTCTTCAGTCTCTTTAACTCTGAGTCTCTTTAACTCTTACTCTTCAGTCTTTAACTCTTTAGTTCTCTTTAACTCTTGAGTCTCTTTTAACTCTTCAGTCTCTAATTAACTTGGTCTTTAACTCTTCAGTCTCTTTAACTCTTCAGTCTCTTTAACTCTTGAGTCTCTTTAGACTCTTCAGTCTCTTTAACTCTTCGAGTCTCTTTGTTAACTCTTCAGTCTCTTTAAACTCTAGTCTCTTTATACTCTCTCTTAGTCTCTTTAAACTCTTAGTCTCTTTAACTCTTCGAGTCTCTTTAACTCTTCAGTCTCTTTAACTCTTTCAGTCTCTTTAACTCTCTTGAGTCTCTTTTTACTCTTCAGTCTCTTTAAACTCTTCAGTCTCTTTAACTCTTCAGTCTCTTTAACTCTTGAGTCTCTTTTAACTCTTTGAGTCTCCTTTAACTCTTTCAGTCTCTTTAACTCTTCAGTCTCTTTAACCTCTTGAGTCTCTTTTAACTCTTGAGTCTCTTTAACTCTTCAGCTTACTCCTTTAACTCTTCAGTCTCTTTAACTCTTAGTCTCTTTACTCTTAGTCTCTTTAACTCTTCAGTCTCTTTAACTCCTTGAGTCTCTTTAACTCTCTTAACTCTTCAGTCTCTTTAACTCTTTAACTCTTGAGTCTCTTTAAACTCTTCAGTCTCTTTAACTCTTGAGTCTCTTTAACTCTTTAACTCTTCAGTCTCTTTAACTCTTTAACTCTTCAGTCTCTTTAACTCTTCAGTCTCTTTAACTCTTGAGTCTCTTTAACTCTTTCAGTCTCTTTAACTCTTTAACTCTTGAGTCTCTTTAACTCTTCAGTCTCTTAACTCTTCAGTCTCTTTAACTCTAGTCTCTTTAACTCTTCGAGTCTCTTAACTCTTCAGTCTCTTTAACTCTTGAGTCTCTTTAACTCTTTCTCTTAGTCTTTAACTCTTGAGTCTCTTTAACTCTTGAGTCTCTTTAACTCTTCAGTCTCTTAACTCTTCAGTCTCTTTAACTCTTCTTTTAGTCTCTTTAACTCTTTAACTCTTGAGTCTCTTAACTCTTCAGTCTCTTTAACTCTTTAGTCTCTTTAACTCTTTAACTCTTGAGTCTCTTTAACTCTTCAGTCTCTTAACTCTTGAGTCTCTTTAACTCATCTTCAGTCTCTTTAACTCTTTAGTCTCTTTAACTCTTCAGTCTCTTTAACTCTTCAGTCTCTTTAACTCTTTAACTCTTCAGTCTCCTCTTTAACTCTTCAGTCTCTTTAAACTCTTTTAGTTCTCAGTTTTAACCTCTTTAACTCTTGAGTCTCTTTAACTCTTGAGTCTCTTTAACTCTTTAGTCTCTTTAACTCTTTATTGTCTCTTTAACTCTGTTAACTCTTGAGTCTCTTTAACTCTTCAGTCTCTTTAACTCTTTAGTCTCTTTAACTCTTTAACTCTTGAGTCTCTCTTTAACTCTTGAGTCTCTTTAACTCTTGAGTCTCTTTAGTCTCTTTAACTCTTTAACTCTTGAGTCTCTTTAACTCTTCAGTCTCTTTAACTCTTTAGTCTCTTTAAACTCTTTAACTCTTGAGTCTCTTTAACTCTTCAGTCTCTTTAACTCTTGAGTCTCTTTAACTCTTTAGTCTCTTTAACTCTTTAGTCTCTTTAACTCTTGAGTCTCTTAACTCTTCAGTCTCTTTAACTCTTCAGTCTCTTTAACTCTTTAGTCTCTTTAACTCTTCAGTCTCTTTAACTCTTCAGTCTCTTTAACTCTTAACTCTTCAGTCTCTTTAAACTCTTCTTCAGTCTCTATTTTAACTCTTCAGTCTCTTTAACTCTTTAACTCTTAGTCTCTTTAACTCTTTAAACTCTTGAGTCTCTTTAACTCTTCAGTCTCTTTAACTCTTTAGTCTCTTTAACTCTTTAACTCTTGAGTCTCTTTAACTCTTCAGTCTCTTTAACTCTTGAGTCTCTTTAACTCTTTAGTCTCTTTAACTCTTTAGTCTCTTTAACTCTTCAGTCTCTTTAACTCTTCAGTCTCTTTAACTCTTCAGTCTCTTTAACTCTTTAGTCTCTTTAACTCTTCAGTCTCTTTAACTCTTAGTCTCTTTAACTCTTTCTCTTGTCTCTTTAACTCTTTAACTCTTCAGTCTCTTTAACTCTTCAGTCTCTTTAACTCTTTAGTCTCTTTAACTCTTTTAAACTCTTGAGTCTCTTTAACTCTTGAGTCTCTTTAACTCTTCAGTCTCTTTAACTCTTTAGTCTCTTTAACTCTTCAGTCTCTTTAACTCTTCAGTCTCTTTTAACTCTTCAGTCTCTTTAACTCTTCAGTCTCTTTAACTCTTTATCTCTTTAACTCTTTAGTCTCTTTAACTCTTGAGTCTCTTAAACTCTTCAGTCTCTTTAACTCTTCAGTCTCTTTAAACTCTTCAGTCTCTTAACTCTTTAGTCTCTTTAACTCTTCAGTCTCTTTAACTCTTTAGTCTCTTTAACTCTTCAGTCTCTTTAACTCTTCAGTCTCTTTAACTCTTCAGTCTCTTTAACTCTTCAGTCTCTTTAACTCTTCAGTCTCTTAATCTTGAGTCTCTTTAACTCTTAGTCTCTTTAACTCTTCAGTCTCTTTAACTCTTCAGTCTCTTTAACTCTTCAGTCTCTTTAACTCTTAGTCTCTTTAACTCTTCAGTCTCTTTAACTCTTTACTCTTGCAGTCTCTTTAACTCTTCAGTATCTTTAACTGCGTTTAACTCTCAGTCCCTTTTAACTCTTCGTCTCTTACTCTCAGTCTCTTTAACTCTTTAGTCTCTTAACTCTTTCAGTCCTCTTTAACTTTCAGGTCCTCTTTAACTCTTCAGTCTCTTTTAACTCTTTAGTCTCTTTAACTCTTTAAGCTCTTGAGTCTCTTTTAACTCTTTGAGTTCTCTTTAACTCTTTAAGCTACCTTCAAGTCTCTTAACTCTTAGTCTCTTTAACTCTTACAGTCTCATTTAACTCTTTAGTCCTCTTAAGACTCTTGAAGTCTCTTTTAACGTCTTGAGTGCTCTTTAAAAACCTTTAAACTCTTCTAGTCTCTTTAACTCTTTAGGTCTCTTTTAAACTCTTCAGTCATCTTAAATCTTTAGTCTTCTTTAACTCTTGAGTCTCTTTAACTCTTTGAGTTCTCTTTAACTGTTTAACTCTTTAGTCTCTTAACTCTTAGTCTCTTTAACTCTTCAGTCTCTTTAACTCTTCAGTCTCTTTAACTCTTCAGTCTCTTTAACTCTTCAGTCTCTTTAACTCTTTAGTCTCTTTAACTCTTGAGTCTCTTTAACTCTTTTTAACTCTTTCAGTCTCTTTAACTCTTTAGTCTCTTTAACTCTTCA
>VHKM01000322.1:182500-286814 GCA_007210695.1 Neogobius melanostomus
CTGTTTGCCCTGGGAGACCCTACCAGGGGCACCAAGCCCCCGACAACAGAGCTCCAGGATCATTCAGGTCAAACCCTCCACCACGTTAAGGTGGAGCTCCAGGAGGTGATTGCAACAGTAATGCAAGGCAAGGCAAGGCAAGGCAAGTTTATTTGTAGAGCACAATTCATACACGAGGCAATTCAAAGAGCTTCACAGTTGCAGAAAAAATTACAAGAAAACAGATAAAACATCAACATAAAGTTAATCAATGACAGTAAAAGGCAAGAGTGCAGATAAAATACTTTCAGTTTCATATGCACGGGTAAAAAGAGCTGTTTCAGCCTGGATTTGAACATTGTCAGAGTTGAGGCCTGTCTCACATCCTCATGAAGACTGTTCCAGATTTTAGCTGCATGAAACTGAAACGCAGCCTCACCGTGTTTATTATTGACTCTGGGAACCACCAGGAGACCCCTCCCTGAAGTTCTCAGGGCCCGAGATGGTTCATACGGCTCTAACATGTCAGAGATGTACTTTGGTGCTAAACCATGAAAAGACTTGTAACAAGCAGAGCTGTTTTAAATTCTATTCTCTGAGTGACAGGAAGCCAGTGCAGAGACCGGAGCACTGGACTAATGTGGTCGTATTTCCTGGTTCTGTCAGGACTCGAGCAGCTCGTTTAGAAAGGCCAGTGAGCAGCCTTTACAGTAGTCTAACCTGCTGGAGATCCTCTGATCTTAATGTTCAGGTTTAAGTTCAGGTCTGCAGTAATGCAATAGCATTACTGTTGCAATCACACATCATCAGTCGGGTAAAACTAACCAGTCTCACGACGGTCTAACCCAGCTCATGTTCCCGGTTAGTGGGTGAACAATCCAACGCTTGGTGATTCTGCTTCACAATGATGGAAGAGCCGACATCGAAGGATTCCAGGAGGTTTTTATCACAGGAAAATAGACCTGAATGCAGAAGTGCAGATGAACCAGGTTTTAGCTTCCACACTGTCGGGAACCGACTGTCAGGAACCGACTGTCAGGAACCGACTGTCAGGAACCGACTGTCAGGAACAAACACTGACACAGACGTGGTTGTTTGTTTCCTCAGCGTCACGGCGACGGCCTCCAGCGTGGGCGCGGCGGGGATCCCGGCCGGAGGAATCATCACCATCGCCATCATCCTGGAGGCCATCGGGCTGCCCACACACGACCTGTCGCTCATGCTCGCTGTCGACTGGATCGTGTGAGTAACCACGCTCGGACACCAGATGTTTGCAGCTGTCGTTGGTTATGTTTTATATGAATGTCTGTGCTCGTGAAGTATTGATAAGGTATTATTAAGCATTCATAATTCATATGCCCAATCCTACCCTAAACAGATTAATAATGTTTAGTAATACTTAAAGAAACCGGCCAGTTTTTCCAGACTGAGATATCCGTACCTGTCTGGTCTTTGTGTGTGTGCACAGTCATGCAAAACGACCAAAGATGTTGTTAGCATTTGGGCTCTCAGTATATTCCTATAGCTCCAAACGGAGTGAAGTTGGAAGCGACCAAGCTCTTCTGTTGTGGAGGAGGAAAGAAAGACCCAAATGCAAAAAGCCCAAAAGTAAGCAGGCAAAGTAAAGTTAATGGAACGTCCAAGTACGAGTCCAGGCAAAATCGCCAAAACCGGGCAAAAGAAACTCACAAGCTGCACAGAGATCAGAACCGAAGACACAGATGGCACAGACAAACAGAAAACAATGAACCCACAAGGACAAGGGAGAACACAGGGGTCTAAACACAGCAGGAACAGGGAACAGGTGAAACACATCAGGGCGGGGCAGGTAATCAACACAAGGGCAGCAAAGCAAAACCACAAAGACAGAACAGACATGTCAAATAAAACACACAAGAACACTAAACACAAACTGACAGAACCCGAACATCTTCCACGGACACAAAGACCAGACAGGTACGAATCAACTGGTCTAAGCTCAGGTAAGAACATGTCTCAGTCTGGAAAACACTGTTCCTTTAACAAGCACACCTTAATATGTTACCCCCGTATTTGTTTCTTTTCCCCTTTGCATTTTTCTATTGGAGATTATTTCCAGTATTTTTCTCTGCTTTTGTCCACATTTTCCCCTCATTATTACTCTACATTTTCCCACATGTGGAGGAAACGCTCAAAGCCAGACACTCATTTACGATGACCTTCTCTCCTGTGTCTCACAGCGACCGCACGACCACGGTGGTGAACGTGGAGGGCGACGCCCTGGGGCGGGGATTCTGCACCACATCAACCAGCGCAACCAGAAGAGGGCGCCGGAGCGGGCGGAGTCTGAGGAACCGCTGTCCGAGGTGAAGGTGGAGGCCGTGGCCAACGCGAGGGAGATGGAGGAGACGTCTCCCCTTGTCACACACCACACAGAGAGCCAGGAGGGGGCGCCAGAGGCTGTGGAGTCTGTGCTGTGAGGAGAGCCAGGAGGGGGCGCCAGAGGCTGTGGAGTCTGTGCTGTGAGGAGAGCCAGGAGGGGGCGCCAGAGGCTGTGGAGTCTGTGCTGTGAGGAGAAACACAGGACAGTTTAAGGAAGGACAATGTTCTCAGTGACCTTTAGCTGCTGTTTACGGCGAGACGCTGCAGTAAAATCAGCCCAAACTCTCTTTACCAGGTTTATTCTCTGAGATTTATCCAGGAAGTGACTCCAACATGTCTGTGTGGCTCCCTGGTCTTTCCCACGCTTATTCATTCACAAATACATGTTTGGTATCCACGTGTAGCAGGAAAGGCTGTGACGCTGTAATCCAAATATGGTCATTTCCTGTGTGGGAGACAGCAGCGGCTAAAGACGGGAGAAATATACACAGGGACTAAACTTTAGGGCCGTTTTCTCCAAATTAGGCTTTTATTTTGAAAACGCTTTTATTTTGACTCCACATTTTTACAGATCTAATTCCTGAAAACATAAAACGACCCTAATCTAAAAGTTTCACATTTGTTTCTCTACATTTAAAGTCCGTCTGTTCCAGCTGCAGCGTCTCGCCGGAAAAACGTCAAGTTTTTAATGTTATTTTCTTGAACATTCCCATAAATGTGAGTCTCGGTGCTGTATTATTTTGAAACCTTTTTATTGTGACCTTTTGTTCTAAACTCCAGATGTTTTAATCACGGTTTCATCGTCTGGGAATTAAACGACACTGGACTCTGGACGAGGTTAACATTTACTTCTCAGGTCATTTCAGGTTTTTCTTTTCTCTGAGCTGCAGAAATGAACTGAGTCACGCTGCCAAACACGTCTCTATCACTGTGGACTTTTATTTGTGTTTATTTTAATTTAAAGTATCTTCAGTGGAGCAGCATCTCTCCATTTTACTCATGAATCAGTCCAGACACGATTATTTCGAGCAGAACGACCCGATCGAGTCGTGAAATAAATCACTTTTAAATCTTTTGTACGAGTCAGAAAAGGTCCAGCAAGAATCTACCGCCCGACCAAAGAGAACGTCCTCTGTGAGTTTACGGCTGTGCAGTTTGATTTGGATTATTACACGAAGAAGAAAACGGCGTCAGAGACAAGGCAAGGCAAGTTTATTTGTAGAGCACAGTTCATACACGAGGCAATTCAAAGTGCTTCACAGTTGCAGAAAAAATTACAAGACAAAGGGATGATTAAAGTGACGGTCTGGGATGATTAAAGTGACGGTCTGGGATGATTAAAGTGACGGTCTGGGAGATTCAGTGCTTTACTAAAGGCGTCGTTCACGTGACGTCACCACATCCTAAAGAGCCAATAGTTTATGGTCTCCTCTGTCAGCTCATATAAACTAATGTATAATTATTTCCTCTAACAGGATCTAAAAGTGGAGACAATATTCAGAAACAAGAGTGTGATGAAAGGACTTTATAAGAATAATGTGAATCCACTCACTGTGAGAAACTGATGAGGAAAATCATTTGTCAGTTTTCACTTTGGAGATTTCTCATAAAAACTGTATTTCTCCCATAGAGTTGTATCGGCCCCGCCCTCCGCCTGACATTATGACATCATCACATTCTAGAATGTGAAAAGTGACCTGATAGGTTTTCTCTGATCATCATGTGACAGTGACTGGATTCACAAACCTGACATGTGAATGTTATGGCTCAAAGTCCTTTGTACTGGCCAACATCAAGCACAGGTTTTTGAATTTTGTCTCAACGTTTGGACGCCTTTGTGAGGAAATAATTAGACATATGTTCATATGTTCTGGAAGAGAAGACTTTGAACTTTGTGACAGCTTTTGTTTCATGTGAATTGGCCTCAGGAATTACAGAGAAGCAATGATTTAAGACTAGGAATCTGCGTTTTGAGCGTTACTATGGTTACGGCCATGGAATTTTCAGTTGCTCCACCTCAATTTTAAACTATGGGCTCTTTAGAATGTTGTGATGTCACGTGAACGCTACCTAGACTGAAATCTGAAGCAACAAAAGTAATATAAATGTATAAATAAAGTTTCTCCTCCGAACAATCATCGATCAGGACTTAAGGGGAGGGACTTTGATTGTTTGTAAGTTTGTTCGTGACTTGTTACTTAGTGACTTTCTGGGGCCACAGGAACTCGCTTGATTGTAATTATAACTATTGTATACAACAACAAAAAATAAAACAACAGAACAATAACAAAGGAGCCGATATCATTACATATTATCATGTCCATTTCAATTAAATGCATACATAAAAATATATACAGCCATTTGACTGTGATGGGGCCCTGAGATATGGAAAAACACTGACTAAAATATATCAGTAATGGAGTGGCTTGAGTTTGCCCAGCTCTGCTCTATGGGGTTCAGCTCTGGACTCTGTCACGCTCCCTGATCCACTCTCTAGTTTTTCAACCTTGTTATCCTGGGTCTATGGTGACTGGCAAAAATGGTCTGACGCTCCACATACGATAACAAAGCAGGTCGACAAAAAAAAAGGATTTGAATAATGGTAACAGAATTGATTACAGAAATGAAAGAGGTGCATATACAAATGTAAACACTTATGTAGTAATTGTGATCGGCTTGATAAAACAAAGGTTAACTAAGGCAGCAGGGCAATAGTGGAGGTCGAAGAATGTGCCTTCCTGCTTCAGCCACACCTCCTGCAGACATTCTTTGCCCTTTATAGTTTCCATCTTCAAAACGCCCACTAGATGGAGACAAGTATTCCCCAAATCAAACATATTTTATAATTTACTTATAAGTCCTTTTCTGGCTCCTACACACTCTTTCACACTGTGAGCCCTGTGTATCCTGGCATCGTCATCTTGGAATAACCTGGTCCTTCAGGATGTTTCTGGATCAGATCAGTTCCATCAGGGAAAGGAGTCTCTTCTGTTCAGGTGGTGGATTAAAGATTCAGATTTTACTGAAGCTTTATGAGAGTTTCAGACGTGTTTCATGGACGAGCTCCACACGCCGTCACACGCCTTTGGACTCTGCACTCCGTCCCAACACCAGGAGGAGAACGTCCCTCAGCGCCGAGAGTCACTCATGAAGATACAGACGGTTTTTAAAGATGTTTCCATAAATCCAGAGTCACATTTAGTCCTCGTGACTCGTTTACTCCGAGGATCCTGAATAAAGTCGGACACAGAGACTCAGATTATTCAGTATTTGATGGAGTTTTGTGTCAATAACGCCCTGGGGTCCCTGTACCCCGGGGTTAGGGGTGTGTAACTGTACTTTTGAAAGTACTTTTTCACACAGTACTTTTTACTTGAGTAATGAAGTATCTGTTTCTTACTGGAGTAAAAAGTAACTGGTGTCTCAGGACTAAACCACATCTACGTCACATCAACAAAATAAACTTGATTGATCACAAACCCGTGACATCATGTGCATACCCTCTGTAAAGGATCATTATTTAAAGGGCCACTGCTCCGTCCAAACGTTTCAGATCCTCTGGTTTGAGACGAACAGAAACTTGAAACAAATCAGAGCCAAATGTTTTTGTGCCAAAGTTCGAGCGTTTCAGTCGGACAAAAACCACATCATTATGACATCATCGGGCTGTGGTGACGTCATCGTTCCTCAGATGTTTCTGTGGAGGCATTCATCTGAAACTGTGATTTTAATCATTTCTGTTTTGATGAGACTGAATCTGTATTTTATGAATGTATTTGTGACTGACATGAACCTTTGTCAAACACCTCAAAGCTTTGATCTAAAACTGATACAGACTGAACTTTGAGCAAAGGTTTTAGTTTTGAAGGTCAACATTTCCCACACTCCTCTGTTCGAGTGAATCTTTTGCTTTTGTGGCTTTAAAAGTCCAGTATTTCTGCATTAAAATGGCGGCTGTAGAAACCCTGGAAGAAAAGTCTGTGTGTCATGTGGCGTAACTCTGTGTCCTGCTACAATAAAACATGGAACAAAAACTTTGATTATTTAATAAAAGCATCCACAGCATTTGGAAGAACAGGAGCTTAAAAGGTCAGCTCTTCCTTTGCCCCTCGTTAGGCTCTTCTTTAGGCTCTTGTTAAGCTGACATTTTTACAAGTTAATGTAATATTTAATTTTAATTTGCTCGTCTTGACTAGACTCAGAACTAACAAAAAAACTATAGAATTTGATGGTTTTCATTGTTTTTTCTGAGGCTGATTCGGAAATTAACCTCATTATTTATTCTTTGAAAACGCAAAGAGAGTCATGTTTTTTTAAGACTAAAACTGCCTAAACTTAATCTGCTTTAAACCAAACAAAACGACCGACATCAGAAAAAAAACAAATGGACCGACATGAGTTTTTTTTTTTTATGGAAATCATTTTGTTTCAGGCCAAACATTCCCTTTGAGTCGTAAAAAAACACTTTTTCATACCAAGTGGTTTATTTTAAGGCTTTGTCTGGCTTTAATCTTATATGAAAAGGTGCTGGTGTAGCTCTGTGAGGAGAGCGCCTGGTTTGCAATCAGGGAGTTCGAGTCCAACGATGGTTTTATGAAGGTTCAGTCGTTTGCTTTTACATCCTCTGGTAAACAACACAAACATGCCTATTGCCCCATTATTGTCACACTTTATTAAATCCTGGTCAGTGACGTCATTATGAGACGGTTTTATCACTGATGTTTCTCCAGTTTTCCTCTGAATTATCTCTGTTAAAACTCAGGACGGTTTGTTTCATATTTCTGACCGAGAATCAATGATCTCAGTCAGTTTTTGAGTTCATTTCTTTCAGACTCACTGATCCAATGCCTTTTCACCACCAGAGGGCGCCAGTACAATGTCTCTGAGCGACACAGTGATACAGTTATGAAAGTGTGTGACACAGACGTTATTAAAGCCATATAATCAAAGAGAAGCAAAAAGATCTGAAAAGGTGATTTGTGAAAGATCGGCTCCTATATTTACAATTTACTCTCATGTGGAAAGTTTCAGAAACTCAGACTCTTTTTATATTAAATAATCACCAAGAATTGATTAGAAAAGCCTGAACATTAGAGTGATAGAGTGATGCTTATGTCCTGGTGTTAAACCAGGACATAAGCATCTAGATAAATAGTTAAACCTGTCTTGTTCAGACGGCCTCTGTGATTTGGTCCTGGACTGTACTAGACTGTAGTTATTTTGTGTTCTTCCTGTCCTGGTTATACTCTATAACACCTCACTATCATTACACAACTATATTTGACTTATTAGTGATGAAATAAAACAACTTTAATGAAAGGATCTCATACAACTATTTACATGATCAATTTACTAATCAGTAAAAAAGGGTGTTGTTCGTAGTAAACTTGTGGTTTATGGCAAATCCACCTTCAGAATAGTGCAGTTTTCTACAGCAAATACATTAACTAAGTTAGTATCTAGTGTACAACCAATACATATGGTATTTTAGGCATACCCATGTGGTTTCTTCAAAGCCAAACTGTTGGTTGTATTATCGAGACATTTTAGACAGATTTAGAGGGTTATGTGTAGTAGTGAAAGCAACAGAGTGACATTGTGTGTATGGCATAGTATAGGCGTAATGATAAAGAGCTACAGTATATAATACAAAATAGAGGAAGAACTTTTTTGAAATGTTTTTTTGAAAATACAGAACTGTTGTTCTCTATAATGTAATTTCAAGTTGGGCCTGTCCTGGGCAGAAGGTCCACCAGCTGTTCCAGCCTCAGAATGGCAGCTATAGGCTTATTTCTATTGAAGAGGCTCATATGAGGTGGACATTCTTCTACTTTGTGGCTCACAAACAGGCCTTAAGCTGAGAAAGTGCTGACATGTTATACAT
Organism: Neogobius melanostomus; assembly: GCA_007210695.1. Lineage (NCBI taxonomy): Eukaryota > Metazoa > Chordata > Actinopteri > Gobiiformes > Gobiidae > Neogobius > Neogobius melanostomus. The sequence goes on from VHKM01000322.1 coordinate 190,725, forward strand.
TTCCTGAATCCTCAGAGTCTAGAGAGTTTTCCAGTATCAAACATTTGTGTCTGTGATGTTCCTGGAAGAAACAGCGTTAAACGTAGTAAAACTGTTTTGGCGAAAATGGTGAAAAAACGTCCTCAGGTTTGAGTTAGAGGAGCGATGGTTACCACAGTAATTGTCACAGAGTAGTACATTTGGGCTCAAATGAAACATGACAATGTCTTCTTTAAACTGATAGAAAATACAATGGTGTAAATCATTTTCTAATGGGCTGTAAATGGCCTAAACCAAACTTTGGACCAGTGTCAAAAGCGACTTTTTCGACATAGGGGTGCATACACTAAAATGGCCACCATTTTTCCCCGCGATATTTCCAGCAGAGCAGACCCTCCGATTATTGGTCCTTAGGGTTAAAGTTAACAGAAAAAACACAAATAAAAAGTATGGCAGGTTCAATCCAATTTAAAGAGCTTTTGAGACTTTGGCCCCCTGACTATAGTGTTCAGAGGATGAAAGAAAACAGATTCAAAAGATCATTTCTCAAACTACATTTTAAATAAAGTTAAAAGATAATGTTTGTAGAAACTAAATATAAAGTAAACATGTACAGTATTAATGATCAGTGTATTTTATTATACACATTATACACATTATATACATATTATATATGTAGGGGCGACAATGGCGCAGATGGTAGAGCGGGTCGACTCATGATCGGAAGGTCAGGGGTTAGAATCCCGCCTCCTGAAGGTGCACATTGTCGTTGTGTCCTTGGGCAAGACACTTCACCCACATTGCCTCCAGTGTCTGCGTACACTGGTAGCCCCCTAGGAGAGACCAACAGGCCCGGTTTGAACCGTGAGGCCGTCCTTCCGTGGACCCACCACCTGCAGAAGGAGCCATGGGGGCCGGTGCTATGTGACCTGGGCAGCTCCAACTGCCCCCACGACCCGGCAACGGACAAGTGGAAGAAAATGGATGGATGGATGGATGGTATTTTATTATATATTGTTTTGGAGTTTACCATTTATTCTGGTGTTATTTGATCACAAACTCCATCTCCTGCCGTTCCTCCATGTCTCGTGCTCTTCTGCTCCAAATGTTTTCTGTTTGATTTCATTTACCGCATATTCTTCACAGAGGCACTGGTTATTGGTTATACTATATACACACATATATATATATATGTATATATATATATATATACTACTCATCATGGCTGCACAGGAGCAGGCCTTGAGCACCAGAGCAATAGAGGCCCAGATCTATCACACCAGACAAGACCCCAGGTGTAGACTGTGCAAAGAGGCCAATGAGACAATCCAGCACATAACTGCAGGGTGTAAGATGCTGGCAGGGAAAGCTTACATGGAGCGCCATAACCAAGTGGCTGGCATAGTGTACAGGAACATCTGTGCAGAGTATGGGCTGGAAACCCCAAGGTCAAAGTGGGAAACACCTCCAAAGGTGGTAGAGAATGACCGAGCCAAGATCCTGTGGGACTTCCAGATACAGACGGACAGAATGGTAATGAACCAACCGGACAAAGAGCAGAGGAAAGCCGTGGTGGTCGACATAGCAATACCAAGCGACTTCAACATCAGGAAAAGGAACACGAGAAACTAGAGAAATACCAGGGGCTCAGAGAAGAGCTAGAGAAGGCCTGGAGAGTGAAGGCATCAGTGGTGCCCGTGGTCGTTGGGGCTCTCGGGGCAGTGACCCCAAACTGGAGGAGTGGCTCCAGCAGATCCCAGGAAATACATCAGACATCTCGGTCCAGAAAAGTGCAGTTCTAGGAACAGCAAAGATACTGCGCAGAACCCTCAAGCTCCCAGGCCGACGGTAGAGGACCCGAGCTTGGAGGAAAAAGAGAGACCGCCCGCGGAGGGTGAGGAAGAGTTTTTTTTATATATATATATATATATATATATATATATATATATATATATATATACATATATATATGTATATATATATATATATATATATATATGTATGGAAGCAAAGGCTGAAAAAGTGCTGGGCTCTAGTAAATTGCAAATGCAGTAAACTTGTGCTGTAATATCTGTCTTGGCAGGAGACGCTGTCATGCATAAATATAAGGATGTAAAGTTTTGTAATATAACACCCTGGTAAACTCTGATAAAGTGGTGCTTATGGATAATGTTCACAGGCCTCAGATTAGACTGGACTGGTTTGTGGAAATGACATGTGACTGTGGTGAATGCTGTTCAGTGGCTGATTTTGGTGGTGACACGGTACGTAACTTGAATATACTTGAACTTTTTAATTAATTAATTGCTTGATTTAGTTGGGACAGTGCATGTTAATAAACATACATGGGTCTCATGCATGTAAACAAGCCACACCGGATTGTAGCCTTGGGCTAATTTCCATCCGTCGTCCCCCATGTGCACTCTCATACATCCTGGCCTGTTGTACATGTTTTAGTGGTAGGGGAAACCGGAGGAAACCTACGCAGACACGTGGAACATGCAAACTCCACAGAAAGGCCCCGTCAGGGTGGGAATCAAACCCAGGACCTTCTAACTGTGACGCACGAGCGCTAACCGCTGTGCTACCATGCCTCCGCACAGCAGGTATACAACGACACACAGAGCATTTATAAAAAGATTTATTTGTGAAGAATAAAAAGTCCAGGAGAATCAGAACCTGAACTGGACCTTTGTGCAGCGTGTGAAAAAACAATAGTATTTACCCCAAAACCAGCAAGAACTGGATTGGCCGGCTCAGTGGGTGGAGCCTAATCATCAGGTTAGTCATAATAGACATAATACATTTTTATAATAACGTTTACAGTGACTGGATCAAAAAGGAAGGTATGAGACAAAGGGCCAATCCCACACAGAACAACTCCCCCAAAACACTGGTACAGACGAGGATCTTCTGGTTACATCGCGCTCACACAAAACCCTGATCACAAATGTGTGACTTCAAAACAGCTTTTTCTCTCTTTAAACCTTGTTCTAACGCTGTTCCTCGTCACAGACCTGGAGCCGTATTTCACTACATTCACACAGTTTCTTCTTCTACGGCGTCAGCGCTTCCATCTGTACTTCCTTTGTTCAAAGCCCAGAATCCCACATTATACGTGTTCAAAGAGTGTTTATCATTATTATTATTGACACTTATTCCTAAAGCTGCCAGCAGGAGGCGCCTGAGTTTCACCGTCACCATGGAATTCTTACAGACGTTAAAGGATTAAACCGAAAATATCAAATCTGTCTTTAAGCCCCATCTGCAGGACACGCCTGAGTACTTTATACCACAGTATCCGAGTACTTTAAATCACAGAATAAAGTAAGTAAGTGCTTTATTGTCATTGTACAAGCGTACAACGAAATAGCGTCAGGTGTTAGTCCTGAGTACTTTAAAGTACTTTAAACCACAGAATAAAGTACTTTAAACCACAGAATAAAGTACTTTTGGACTCGTTATATCATGACGGTGATGAGGTCAGAGGTCGTGCTGAGCTGGTCTCTGATTGGTCAGATCCACCACAGTCACAGAGGAACCTGGACCCCACAGTTCAAACCCAGGAAACAGCTCCTCAGTGAAGGCGGAGCTGTAGGTGTAGATGTGGGCGTGTCCTCCATCAGTGACATCATAGAAGGACAGAGCTCCGCCCTCCCAGTCCACGAACACACCCACTCTGCCTGATGACACGCCCACTTTACCTGGGAGGTGTGTGCTGTTGCTGTTGTGCCAGACAGAGCAGCCTTCTCTTTCACTGATCCACAGACTCCAGGATCGATCGTTGCGTCCAAACTCATACTCCAGAGCCCGTCCTCTGCGGCCGATTCCTCTGGAATTCACTGCTATACCACACCCCTCCCTCGCGCTCCAGTCGACCTCCCAGTAACAGCGCCCCCTCAGGCCGGAGGAGCTTAGGACCTGAGGGTAGTCAGTGAACCTGTCGATATGATCTGGATACGACTGAACCTCCTCCTCCTCACGAGTCACAGAGCGAAGGTCCTCAGACAGAAGGAGCTCTCTGTTCACCGTGTTACGATCCAGAGAGAACTCACAGGCGTCTGTAACACACACACATTACACTGGGACATCATCCTCATAACCCCACACTCTGGAACATCATCCTCATAACCCACACTCTGGAACATCATCCTCATAACCCACACTCTGGAACATCATCCTCATAACCCCACACTCTGGGACATCATCCTCATAACCCACACTCTGGAACATCATCCTCATAACCCACACTCTGGAACATCATCCTCATAACCCACACACTGGAACATCATCCTCATACCCACACTCTGGAACATCATCCTCATAACCCACACTCTGGAACATCATCTTCATAACCCACACTCTGGAACATCATCCTCATAACCCACACTCTGGAACATCATCTTCATAACCCACACTCTGGAACATCAGCCTCATAACCCCACACTCTGGAACATCAGCCTCATAACCCACACTCTGGAACATCATCCTCATAACCCCACACTCTGGAACATTATCCTCATAACCCCACACTCTGGAACATCATCTCATAACCCACACTCTGGAACATCATCCTCATAACCCCACACTCTGGAACATTATCCTCATAACCCCACACTCTGGAACATCATCTTCATAACCCACACTCTGGAACATCATCCTCATAACCCACACTCTGGAACATCATCCTCATAACCCACACACTGGAACATCATCCTCATAACCCACACTCTGGAACATCATCTTCATAACCCACACTCTGGAACATCATCCTCATAACCCACACTCTGGAACATCATCCTCATAACCCACACTCTGGAACATCATCCTCATAACCCCACACTCTGGAACATCATCCTCATAACCCACACTCTGGAACATCATCCTCATAACCCCACACTCTGGAACATCATCCTCATAACCCACACTCTGGAACATCACCTCATAACCCACACTCTGGAACATCATCCTCATAACCCACACTCTGGAACATCATCCTCATAACCCACACTCTGGAACATCATCCTCATAACCCCACACTCTGGAACATCATCCTCATAACCCACACTCTGGAACATCATCCTCATAACCCCCCCACATCCACCCTGGAACATCATCCTCATAACCCCACACACTGGAACATCATCCTCATAACCCACACTCTGGAACATCATCTTCATAACCCCACACTCTGGAACATCATCCTCATAACCCACACTCTGGGACATCATCCTCATAACCCCACACACTGGAACATCATCCTCATAACCCACACTCTGGAACATCATCTTCATAACCCCACACTCTGGAACATCATCCTCATAACCCACACTCTGGAACATCATCCTCATAACCCACACTCTGGAACATCATCCTCATAACCCACACTCTGGAACATCATCCTCATAACCCACACTCTGGAACATCATCCTCATAACCCCACACTCTGGAACATCATCCTCATAACCCCACACTCTGGAACATCATCCTCATAACCCCACACTCTGGAACATCATCCTCATAACCCCACACTCTGGAACATCATCCTCATAACCCCACACTCTGGAACATCATCCTCATAACCCCACACTCTGGAACATCATCCTCATAACCCCACACTCTGGAACATCATCCTCATAACCCCACACTCTGGAACATCATCCTCATAACCCCACACTCTGGAACATCATCCTCATAACCCCACACTCTGGAACATCATCCTCATAACCCCACACTCTGGAACATCATCCTCATAACCCCACACTCTGGAACATCATCCTCATAACCCCACACTCTGGAACATCATCCTCATAACCCCACACTCTGGAACATCATCCTCATAACCCACACTCTGGAACATCATCCTCATAACCCCCACACTCTGGAACATCATCACCATCCTCATAACCCACACTCTGGAACATCATCCTCATAACCCCACACTCTGGAACATCATCCTCATAACCCCACACTCTGGAACATCATCCTCATAACCCACACTCTGGAACATCATCCTCATAACCCACACTCTGGAACATCATCCTCATAACCCACACTCTGGAACATCATCCTCATAACCCACACTCTGGAACATCATCCTCATAACCCCACACTCTGGAACATCATCCTCATAACCCACACTCTGGAACATCATCCTCATAACCCCCGACACATCCTCAAACCCACACTCTGGAACATCATCCTCATAACCCACACTCTGGAACATCATCCTCATAACCCCACACTCTGGAACATCATCTTCATAACCCCACACTCTGGAACATCATCCTCATAACCCACACTCTGGAACATCATCCTCATAACCCCACACTCTGGAACATCATCCTCATAACCCACACTCTGGACATCATCCTCATAACCCCACACTCTGGAACATCATCCTCATAACCCACACACTGGAACATCATCCTCATAACCCACACTCTGGAACATCATCCTCATAACCCCACACTGGAACATCATCCTCATAACCCACACTCTGGAACATCATCCTCATAACCCCACACTCTGGAACATCATCCTCATAACCACACTCTGGAACATCAGCCTCATAACCCCACACTCTGGAACATCATCCTCATAACCCCACACTCTGGAACATCATCCTCATAACCCCACACTCTGGAACATCATCCTCATAACCCCACACTCTGGAACATCATCCTCATAACCCCACACTCTGGAACATCATCCTCATAACCCCACACTCTGGAACATCATCCTCATCCCCACACTCCATCCTCATAACCCACACTCTGGAACATCATCCTCATAACCCCACACTCTGGAACATCATCCTCATAACCCCACACTCTGGAACATCATCCTCATAACCCCACACTCTGGAACATCATCCTCATAACCCCACACTCTGGAACATCATCCTCATAACCCACACTCTGGAACATCATCCTCATAACCCCACACTCTGGAACATCATCCTCATAACCCCACACTCTGGAACATCATCCTCATAACCCACACTCTGGAACATCATCCTCATAACCCCACACTCTGGAACATCATCCTCATAACCCCACACTCTGGAACATCATCCTCATAACCCCACACTCTGGAACATCATCCTCATAACCCCACACTCTGGAACATCATCCTCATAACCCCACACTCTGGAACATCATCTCATACCCACACTCTGGAACATCAGCCTCATAACCCACACTCTGGAACATCATCCTCATACCCCACCTACATCACCTCATAACCCCACACCTCTGGAACATCATCCTCATAACCCACACTCTGGAACATCATCCTCATAACCCACACTCTGGAACATCATCCTCATAACCCACACTCTGGAACATCATCCTCATAACCCACACAATCATACCCACACTCTGGGACATCATCCTCATAACTCACATTTCCTCAGACCTGGGACCATGAACTTCTCTCCAGCAGGATCCATCCTGGAACAGAAGACCAGACTGAACTGACCCAGAGCAGGAGATATGAAGGAAACAAACCCTCAGGAAAATATTTAACAATAATGAAAAGAGATAATGAGACAAACCAAAGTCTCCTGAAAACTAAGATGAAGCAGATTATTATTATTAGTTTATTTGATATGGACATAACAACTGGACAAACCAGATACATTGTTTTTTAGTGTTAGAGCAAAACTGCTAATTTGCAACACTTGTCCATAGGAGGCGACACATTTCACAAAACACAATATAATACACATACACAATATTTAAAAAGGTAAACAATACACATCATCAGGATACATTTCATACAGCGTTACCATGTGAGCAGCTTTGACTTGACTTCAGCCATTGTTTCAGACTCTTTTAAAGCTGTTCACGTCAGTCTGCAGTTTTAAATCAGAGGCAGAGAGTTCCACAGTCTGGATCCATTAAAAGAGAAACTGTCCAAAAGATTTTGTAAATTTTGGGAGAACACAGTCCCCACTCACCGAGGCTCTGGTGGAGGGTCTGCGGGAGTCCTGACGCCGAATAATGAGAGCGGAAAACAGCGGCGACACATGACTGTTCAAACATTTAAAGACCAATTTCAGAATACTAAAATGTATAAAGTTTGATAGATTATGTCTATGGATGATGTCACAGTGATGCCATCTCATAGGTTTTCTGTCAAATACCTTGACTGCCTGTTTGAACAATGAAACAAGCGGCTTGAGTGTGGACGGGGAGGTTTGTGACCAGGATGTGACGCAGTAGGACAGATGTGAAAAAATCATGGCATGCATGTATAACAGGGCGGCCTGACGGGACAGATCCCTCCTGATAAAACCAAAAAATGTAGCGTTTGGTTTCACTGTGACTCTGGTGGGAGACGAGGAAAGAGAAGACCAAGAAGAAGTGATGTTAACGGATCTTTTTCCTCTAGTTGTTGCCATCACCTTTTTCATGTTATTTTTTCATCTAATTTTTGTCACTTTTTTGTCGCCTTTTTTTTTACTGTGTTTTAGCCCTGTTCACACGGGATTAAAACGACCTTGGGACCTCAGGTAAAAAGTAAATAATACTGACGAAAAGAAAGAAAAGATTCCCCCGATTTTTTACCTTTAGGATAATTCTGCAAACTCCTCAGTCTTCTAGTCCAAATCGATTACGCTGGTTAAAAACTGTTGGAGAAGTTTTTAACCAGCGTAATAAATTATAAATAAGAGCAACATTGATTTAAAACATAATTTTATACCAATATATTTATGTCTGCATTTAGGCAATAATAATAATATTGTGCTGTCAAAACATTACTCCAACCAAAATTCTGTTTTTTTTATCCATTTAAAAAGTAGAAAAGAGAAAAACTACGACGTTACAGACGTGAACCGGCGGTACAAGCCCATTGTCATGGCAACGTTAGACAAACCAAAATGGAGACCCTCAGGGAAAGTTTGGATGATTTTGGTGCAAAGTTTAGACGGAGGAGGAAGTTTCAGAGCAAACTGATTAAAGGAGAAAGAAAACTGCTGTTTTATGGTCAGAGCGAAATCCCACAGACCTGACGCTGATGTCGTTGGTCGTAACGAGCGACATGCAGTAAGAAACAGCCTCTCCCTAAAGCAAAGCTCACATAAACAAACCTGAGAGTCAGCGCTCGCATCACGAATAAATTAAAGGCTTGTCATTCAGTGTGTTCTTCTGAACTACTGACATTGCTGATCCCGACCTGACGTCCCCAGGTCATTCTAATCCCGTGTGAATAGGGCTTTTGATGAGTTTTTGTCACTTTATTGTTGCTTTTTCGTTCCTCTTTTGTGGCTTTATTCTGTCACTTTTAACTTTTTTGTTGCATTTTCATGCTCGTTTTGTTCTTGCTTCTTGTTGCTATTTCTATACTTTCTTCAAGAAGATTTTAGATAAAGCCAAATTGGAGAATGTGCTCGGTTCAGGAGGGGGTTAAGAGGTGAAAGACTTTAGTTAAATTTAACTGAAAACGCAGTTTCTGACCAAAAATCAATCAAATCAAGCAGAACAGTGACTTTGATGCTAATATTTTTTGCTTTAGTGACGCCTCAAACATCTGAATGAATCCGGGTCTGGTTCTTGAACTCATCTGACTTTAATTTTTCGTGTTTGCTGTGATGAAAGGCGCCGCCGAGCCGCCCTGAGGCTCATGTTAGCCATAGCGTTAGCATGCTTCTCTGGGTTAGTTTGGGTCGAATACCTGTCTACTTCGGTGATCCTGCTGGTCAATCTCGTCATTATCTCGTCATTATCTCCTCCAACACTTAGTTTGAGACCCAACACTAACCAAAGCCTGTTCAAGTGTAAGTTGCCTGTATTTTTCCTAATCGTCCTCGGTAGCCACATCTGATCCTTCGCCTCGTCTGAGATTTAAAAAAAGGAAAGAAGCCGCTGCGGTTTCTAATTCTGACCTGTGATCGGCATCCAAAGGGCACTGTTGCCACGTGCTGACTCAATAAAATAATGTCTACAAGTAAGATCTTTACGATATTTACATGGATGGTGCATTTTGCTTTACTGCTGTTCCCACTGAAAAACTAGATGACAAGACACCTTTAGACGTCAATGGCAGTCAATGAGTTAATGACAAGAAGCATTAGGAACGACACGAGAGAAAGAAGAGGAAGGCGCTCGCCTCACCTGAGCGTCTGCAGGGGGCGCTGTGGAGCCCGTAGAGCGGTCAGTAGTTCGATGGAGGATCCTGGATGGTTGTAGCTCAGGTCTAACTCTACCAGATAGGAGGGGGCGGAGCTCAGTGTGGCGGCCAGAGAAGCCCCGCCCCTCTCGGAGACCATACATCCAGACAGCCTAAAGACACAGCGTTCTGATGTTTTACAGTTTACTCTGATGTGTTACAGTTTACTCTGATGTGTTTGCAGTTTACTCTGATGTTTTTACAGTTTACTCTGATGTGTTTACAGTTTACTCTGATGTTTTTACAGTTTACTCTGATGTGTTTACAGTTTACTCTGATGTTTTTACAGTTTACTCTGATGTGTTTACAGTTTACTCTGATGTGTTTGCAGTTTACTCTGATGTGTTAACAGTTTACTCTGATGTGTTAACAGTTTACTCTGATGTTTTTACAGTTTACTCTGATGTTTTTACAGTTTACTCTGATGTTTTTACAGTTTACTCTGATGTGTTTACAGTTTACTCTGTGTTTTTACAGTTTACTCTGATGTGTTTACAGTTTACTCTGATGTGTTTACAGTTTACTCTGATGTGTTAACAGTTTACTCTGATGTGTTTACAGTTTACTCTGATGTGTTAACAGTTTACTCTGATGTGTTACAGTTTACTCTGATGTGTTAACAGTTTACTCTGATGTGTTAACAGTTTACTCTGATGTGTTACAGTTTACTTATTTACAGTTTACTCTGATGTGTTTACAGTTTACTCTGATGTGTTTACAGTTTACTCTGATGTGTTTGCAGTTTACTCTGATGTTTTTACAGTTTACTCTGATGTGTTTACAGTTTACTCTGATGTGTTGCAGTTTACTCTGATGTGTTAACAGTTTACTCTGATGTGTTAACAGTTTACTCTGATGTTTTTACAGTTTACTCTGATGTTTTTACAGTTTACTCTGATGTTTTTACAGTTTACTCTGATGTGTTTACAGTTTACTCTGTGTTTTACAGTTTACTCTGATGTGTTTACAGTTTACTCTGATGTGTTTACAGTTTACTCTGATGTGTTAACAGTTTACTCTGATGTGTTTACAGTTTACTCTGATGTGTTTACAGTTTACTCTGATGTGTTTACAGTTTACTCTGATGTGTTTACAGTTTACTCTGATGTGTTTACAGTTTACTCTGATGTGTTAACAGTTTACTCTGATGTGTTTACAGTTTACTCTGATGTGTTTACAGTTTACTCTGATGTGTTTACAGTTTACTCTGATGTGTTTGCAGTTTACTCTGATGTGTTTACAGTTTACTCTGATGTGTTTACAGTTTACTCTGATGTGTTTACAGTTTACTCTGATGTGTTAACAGTTTACTCTGATGTTTTTACAGTTTACTCTGATGTGTTAACAGTTTACTCTGATGTGTTTGCAGTTTACTCTGATGTGTTAACAGTTTACTCTGATGTGTTTACAGTTTACTCTGATGTGTTTACAGTTTACTCTGATGTGTTAACAGTTTACTCTGATGTTTTTACAGTTTACTCTGATGTTTTTTACAGTTTACTCTGATGTGTTAACAGTTTACTCTGATGTGTTTGCAGTTTACTCTGATGTTTTTACAGTTTACTCTGATGTTTTTACAGTTTACTCTGTGTTTACAGTTTACTCTGATGTGTTTACAGTTTACTCTGATGTGTTTGCAGTTTACTCTGATGTGTTTACAGTTTACTCTGATGTTTTTACAGTTTACTCTGTGTTTACAGTTTACTCTGATGTGTTTACAGTTTACTCTGTGTTTACAGTTTACTCTGATGTGTTTGCAGTTTACTCTGATGTGTTAACAGTTTACTCTGATGTGTTTACAGTTTACTCTGATGTGTTTACAGTTTACTCTGATGTGTTAACAGTTTACTCTGATGTGTTTACAGTTTACTCTGTGTTTACAGTTTACTCTGATGTGTTTGCAGTTTACTCTGATGTGTTAACAGTTTACTCTGTGTTTACAGTTTACTCTGATGTGTTTGCAGTTTACTCTGATGTGTTAACAGTTTACTCTGATGTGTTTACAGTTTACTCTGATGTGTTTACAGTTTACTCTGATGTGTTTACAGTTTACTCTGATGTGTTAACAGTTTACTCTGATGTGTTGATTTGATTTGATTTGAATATTTTATTTCGAGCTAAAGAAGAAAAGAAAAAACAGAAATATATATATACATAATAAAAGAAAAAAAAGAAAAAAATAATTTACATTACAGCTCGAAAAGGAGTGGGAAGAAGACAAGCTTATTGACTCCCACCCCTGTTCATAAACTTCCATAACAATAACTATAACAATGACTGACAACAGTGCATATTTCTTACCATTTTACAAACAACTATCAACCGAGTTGGTTACATATTAACAAATGCGACACTGCATTATACCAGGTCAACATTCACAGTATCTCACACGCTCAACATTCACAGTATTTCACACGCTACAACCAGTGTATTATTTCTGTCTCCCATACAGAATTCATTACCATGTTGGCATTATCGTTGTTCACCATCACCATTACAACCCATATAACATTACTCTGTATCAAAGTGTTTGAATGGTACATAAAATACTCCACATTTATTCATGAAAGGTACAGTAATCGCAGACTGATTGATGTTCATGATAACAAGAATGGTCTTACTGATATGTGTTAAAAGGGATTCGGGGCTTTTCTTTCTTTTTCTTCTTTTCTGTGATAACACATCAGTTTACTCTGTGATAACACATCAGTTTACTCTGATGTGTTTGCAGTTTACTCTGATGTGTTTGCAGTTTACTCTGATGTGTTAACAGTTTACTCTGATGTGTTTACAGTTTACTCTGATGTGTTTGCAGTTTACTCTGATGTTTTTACAGTTTACTCTGATGTGTTAACAGTTTACTCTGATGTGTTTACAGTTTACTCTGATGTGTTAACAGTTTACTCTGATGTGTTTACAGTTTACTCTGATGTGTTTGCAGTTTACTCTGATGTTTTTACAGTTTACTCTGATGTGTTAACAGTTTACTCTGATGTTTTTACAGTTTACTCTGATGTGTTAACAGTTTACTCTGATCTGTTTACAGTTTACTCTGATGTTTTTACAGTTTACTCTGATGTGTTTTACAGTTTACTCTGATGTGTTTACAGTTTTACTCTGATGTGTTTACAGTTTACTCTGATGTGTTTACAGTTTACTCTGATGTTTTACAGTTTACTCTGATGTTTTTACAGTTTACTCTGATGTTTTTACAGTTTACTCTGATGTTTTTACAGTTTACTCTGATGTGTTTACAGTTTACTCTGATGTGTTTAAGTTGACAGTTTACTCTGATGTGTTTTACAGTTTACTCTGATGTGTTTACAGTTTACTCTGATGTGTTTACAGTTTACTCTGATGTGTTTGCAGTTTACTCTGATGTGTTAACAGTTTACTCTGATGTGTTTACAGTTTACTCTGATGTTTTTACAGTTTACTCTGATGTGTTTACAGTTTACTCTGATGTGTTTTGCAGTTTACTCTGATGTGTTTACAGTTTACTCTGATGTGTTTACAGTTTACTCTGATGTGTTACAGTTTACTCTGATGTGTTTACAGTTTACTCTGATGTGTTTACAGTTTACTCTGATGTGTTTACAGTTTACTCTGATGTGTTTACAGTTTACTCTGATGTGTTTACAGTTTACTCTGATGTTTTTACAGTTTACTCTGATGTGTTTACAGTTTACTCTGATGTGTTTGCAGTTTACTCTGATGTGTTTACAGTTTACTCTGATGTGTTTACAGTTTACTCTGATGTGTTTACAGTTTACTCTGATGTGTTTACAGTTTACTCTGATGTGTTTTATTTTTTTCAGTTTACTCTGATGTGTTTACAGTTTACTCTGATGTGTTTGCAGTTTACTCTGATGTGTTTACAGTTTACTCTGATGTGTTTACAGTTTACTCTGATGTGTTAACAGTTTACTCTGATGTGTTTACAGTTTACTCTGATGTGTTAACAGTTTACTCTGATGTGTTAACAGTTTACTCTGATGTGTTTGCAGTTTACTCTGATGTGTTAACAGTTTACTCTGATGTGTTTGCAGTTTACTCTGATGTGTTTGCAGTTTACTCTGATGTTTTTACAGTTTACTCTGATGTGTTTACAGTTTACTCTGATGTGTTTACAGTTTACTCTGATGTGTTTGCAGTTTACTCTGTGTTTACAGTTTACTCTGATGTGTTTGCAGTTTACTCTGATGTGTTTGCAGTTTACTCTGATGTTTTTACAGTTTACTCTGATGTGTTTACAGTTTACTCTGATGTGTTTACAGTTTACTCTGATGTGTTTACAGTTTACTCTGATGTGTTTACAGTTTACTCTGTGTTTTTACAGTTTACTCTGATGCGTTTACAGTTTACTCTGATGTGTTAACAGTTTACTCTGATGCGTTTACAGTTTACTCTGATGTGTTAACAGTTTACTCTGATGTGTTTACAGTTTACTCTGATGTGTTTACAGTTTACTCTGATGTTTTTACAGTTTACTCTGATGTGTTTACAGTTTACTCTGATGTGTTTACAGTTTACTCTGTGTTTTTACAGTTTACTCTGATGCGTTTACAGTTTACTCTGATGTGTTAACAGTTTACTCTGATGTGTTTACAGTTTACTCTGATGTGTTAACAGTTTACTCTGATGTTTTTACAGTTTACTCTGATGTGTTTACAGTTTACTCTGATGTTTTACAGTTTACTCTGTGTTTTTACAGTTTACTCTGATGTGTTTACAGTTTACTCTGATGTGTTTACAGTTTACTCTGTGTTTTTACAGTTTACTCTGATGCGTTTACAGTTTACTCTGATGTGTTAACAGTTTACTCTGATGTGTTTACAGTTTACTCTGATGTGTTAACAGTTTACTCTGATGTGTTTACAGTTTACTCTGATGTGTTAACAGTTTACTCTGATGTGTTTACAGTTTACTCTGATGTGTTTTACAGTTTACTCTGATGTGTTTACAGTTTACTCTGATGTGTTTACAGTTTACTCTGATGTGTTTACAGTTTACTCTGATGTGTTTACAGTTTACTCTGATGTGTTTACAGTTTACTCTGATGTGTTTACAGTTTACTCTGATGTGTTTACAGTTTTACTCTGATGTGTTAACAGTTTACTCTGATGTGTTTACAGTTTACTCTGATGTTTTTACAGTTTACTCTGATGTGTTTACAGTTTACTCTGTGTTTTACAGTTTACTCTGATGTGTTTACAGTTTACTCTGTGTTTTTACAGTTTACTCTGATGTGTTTACAGTTTACTCTGATGTGTTTACAGTTTACTCTGATGTGTTTACAGTTTACTCTGATGTGTTTACAGTTTACTCTGATGTGTTTGCAGTTTACTCTGATGTGTTTACAGTTTACTCTGATGTGTTTACAGTTTACTCTGTGTTTACAGTTTACTCTGATGTGTTTACAGTTTACTCTGATGTGTTTGCAGTTTACTCTGATGTTTTTACAGTTTACTCTGATGTGTTTGCAGTTTACTCTGATGTGTTTACAGTTTACTCTGATGTGTTTACAGTTTACTCTGATGTGTTTACAGTTTACTCTGATGTTTTACAGTTTACTCTGTGTTTACAGTTTACTCTGATGTGTTTACAGTTTACTCTGTGTTTACAGTTTACTCTGATGTGTTTGCAGTTTACTCTGATGTGTTTACAGTTTACTCTGATGTGTTTACAGTTTACTCTGATGTGTTTACAGTTTACTCTGATGTGTTTACAGTTTACTCTGATGTGTTTGCAGTTTACTCTGATGTTTTTACAGTTTACTCTGATGTGTTTGCAGTTTACTCTGATGTGTTTACAGTTTACTCTGATGTGTTTACAGTTTACTCTGATGTGTTTACAGTTTACTCTGATGTGTTTACAGTTTACTCTGATGTGTTTGCAGTTTACTCTGATGTGTTTACAGTTTACTCTGATGTGTTTGCAGTTTACTCTGATGTGTTTACAGTTTACTCTGATGTTTTTACAGTTTACTCTGATGTGTTACAGTTTCTCTGATGTGTTTACAGTTTACTCTGATGTGTTTGCAGTTTACTCTGATGTGTTTACAGTTTACTCTGATGTGTTTACAGTTTACTCTGATGTGTTTACAGTTTACTCTGATGTTTTTACAGTTTACTCTGATGTGTTTACAGTTTACTCTGATGTGTTTACAGTTTACTCTGATGTGTTTACAGTTTACTCTGATGTTTTTACAGTTTACTCTGATGTGTTTACAGTTTACTCTGATGTGTTTACAGTTTACTCTGATGTGTTTACAGTTTATCTGATGTTTTACAGTTTACTCTGATGTTTTTACAGTTTACTCTGATGTGTTTGCAGTTTACTCTGATGTTTTTACAGTTTACTCTGATGTGTTTACAGTTTACTCTGATGTGTTTGCAGTTTACTCTGATGTTTTTACAGTTTACTCTGATGTGTTTACAGTTTACTCTGATGTGTTTACAGTTTACTCTGATGTGTTTGCAGTTTACTCTGATGTGTTTGCAGTTTACTCTGATGTGTTTGCAGTTTACTCTGATGTGTTTGCAGTTTACTCTGATGTGTTTACAGTTTACTCTGATGTGTTAACAGTTTACTCTGTGTTTTTACAGTTTACTCTGATGTGTTTACAGTTTACTCTGATGTGTTTACAGTTTACTCTGATGTGTTGCAGTTTACTCTGATGTGTTTGCAGTTTACTCTGATGTGTTTGCAGTTTACTCTGATGTGTTTGCAGTTTACTCTGATGTGTTTACAGTTTACTCTGATGTGTTAACAGTTTACTCTGATGTTTTTACAGTTTACTCTGATGTTTTACAGTTTACTCTGATGTGTTAACAGTTTACTCTGATGTGTTAACAGTTTACTCTGATGTGTTTACAGTTTACAGTTTACTCTGATGTTTTACAGTTTACTCTGATGTGTTTACAGTTTACTCTGACGTGTTTACAGTTTACTCTGTGTTTACAGTTTACTCTGTGTTTACAGTTTACTCTGTGTTACAGTTTACTCTGATGTGTTTACAGTTTACTCTGATGTGTTTACAGTTTACTCTGACGTGTTTACAGTTTACTCTGTGTTTACAGTTTACTCTGTGTTTACAGTTTACTCTGATGTTTTACAGTTTACTCTGATGTGTTTACAGTTTACTCTGACGTGTTTACAGTTTACTCTGTGTTTACAGTTTACTCTGTGTTTACAGTTTACTCTGATGTGTTTACAGTTTACTCTGATGTGTTTACAGTTTACTCTGATGTTTTTACAGTTTACTCTGATGTTTTTACAGTTACTCTGATGTGTTTACAGTTTACTCTGATGTTTTTACAGTTTATTCTGATGTTTTTACAGTTTACTCTGATGTAGACATACCTGAGTGTCTCCAGTCTGCAGGGGGCGCTCTTCAGGCCCTCACACAGCAGCTCCACTCCTGAGTCCTGGAGGTCATTGTTACTGAGGTCCAGGAGAGTCAGACTGGAGGAGCTGAGGACTGAGGCCAGAGGACCACAGCAGCCAGAGGTCAGACCACAGAGGACAGGCTGAGGACAGAGGAGACATTTATACAACACACATTAATAAACAGTCATATACAAGTTGTAAATGCAAAACTGCTCATTTACATCTGTCCAGATGCAGGTCACACAAGGTATACAAGGTATACAGGAACACAAAACACAATATAAAAACTACAAATTACCTTTTAGTTCAAATGAGCACTGACTGATTTACTTTGAGGTAGTGATGCACGATAATGCCAATTTAACCCGATAACCGATAATTTCCCATGTGCCGATACCGATAACCGATAATGACACCGATAATTAGGTATACATTTGCACTTTATGTTGTGACAAGAAATCAATGTAACAGTTCACAGCTCTGCCCAAAATGTATAAACTCTACCATAAAATAAAATAAGTGCATAAATATAGATCAGATAATGAGTTTTACTTTGGGTTTGGGTCTCCACCTTTTTCTAAAAGCTCAGGGTTTTTACTGTTCCATCATCTGAGCAGGTCTGTCTCTTCTCATCTGTGTCACATCTTATTAAAAAAAGAAAGAATAATATTACTACTACCTTATTTTTCTTTTTGTTGACATCACTAATGAATTCTTAGATACAATACTGGAATATAGACAAAGTATTTCCCTGAGTCTAGAGGCGTGTCTCTGTCACGGGCGGACTGGTTTTAAGTTGTTTTTAGTGTGTTTTATTGTGCATGTTTTTAAGGCTGCTTTTATGCATGTTTTATCTGTTTTAACCACACAAGCTCGTGACCCTGGTAGCCCCGCCCAGGTGTTGATTGTTTCAACTGGGCACACCTGGGACAAGGGTTTTTAAGAAAGAGACTGAGGCACGAAGGGCACAGGACAGAAGCAGAGGTGATGCGGAGGGGCACAGGCCACCATGGGCCGGCGGCGGCGGCGGAGAAGCACGCACGGACGAATGGACGGACGAGGACTCGGAACGGGGAGACACAGCCCGCTACGGGCGGAGGACACAGTGGACGCGGAGGAGAGGCCGAGGCTGAACGCGAGAGAGCAAGGGCTGGCTGGCGGAGGAGGGCGCCGGACAAGAACGAGACTCGACGATGCAACAGGTTGAGATGCGTGAGGGCGGCGAGGGAGCGTTCGTGGTGAGGGGAAGTCCCCGGACAGGCGCGGCTGGGTCGAGCAGCGGCGGCAGGCTCCCCCAGCTCACGTGCCCCGAGGCGGACCCCTGGACCTGGGGTAGAGCTCCCGGAGCCGGCCGGAACCCTTTCCTGGAACACCGGAACAATATGGCACCTTCGAGCATGCACACCAGCTCCTTACTTTTAGCCCCTTTTAACCCCCGTTTTTAGTGCTTTTCAATGTTTTACTGACTTTTATACAGGCCTTTTAATAAATTGTTTAATTCCTTTTTAAAACCGGCTTGTTTTTATTGATTGCACCACCATGTAGGTTCCCATTGCCATTTTAACCTGTGACATCTCCTCCTGCAGTTTTGTGCGGTGCTGCTTTAACCTGCTGCTGACATGAGAGAAAAGTGATGCCAAATCTGAGCCTGTGACAGATTCAACTTTGACTAATACGATACGACAGCACCAAAGCGGGGACACTCTTTCCTGCAGGCTAAGCTCAGAAGGGAATCGGTAAAGATACCAGAGGTGCCAAACACCAGCTCCTGGTAGACAGAACAGTCACTCGAGACTGCAGAACCCGACACACTAACCTGAGCACTGCCTGGATTGATTACAAGAAAGCCTACGACTCAATGCCACATACTTGGATCATTGAATGCTTGGAGCTATACAACATCAACAGGACTCTAAGAGCCTTCATTGCAAACTCAATGAGGTTGTGGAAAACCACCCTTGAAGCCAATGGCAAGCCACTTGCACAAGTCTCCATCAAATGTGGCATATACCAAGGAGACGCCCTGTCCCCACTGCTGTTCTGCATAGGTCTGAACCCCCTCAGCCAAATAATCAACAAGACTGGCTATGGATACCGACTCAGGAACGGGGCCACCATCAGTCACCTCCTCTACATGGATGACATCAAGCTGTACGCTAAGAATGAGCGAGACATCGACTCACTGATCCATACCACCCGGATATACAGTGCAGACATTGGGATGTCATTCGGACTAGAGAAGTGTGGCCGGATGGTGACTAAGAGAGGGAAGGTAGTCCACACAGAAGGGGTCTCACTCCCAGAAGGAACAATAGCAGACATTGAGGACAGTTACAAAACCTCGGAATCCCACAAGCAAATGGCAACCTCGAAGAGGTGACAAGGAAAGCGGCTACGGCCAAATACCTCCAACGAGTAAGGCAGGTCCTAAGAAGCAGCTCAATGGCAAGTACAAATCCCGGGCAATAAACAGCTACGCCCTGCCAGCAATCAGATACCCTGCAGGAATAATAAGCTGGCCAAAGGATGAGCTACAGACCCCAGATGTTAAGACACGGAAGCTCCTAACCATGCATGGAGGGTTCCACCCCAAATCCAGCACCCTGAGACTGTACACTAGCCGTAAGGAAGGAGGCCGAGGACTAGTGAGCGTGAGAGCCACTATCCAGGATGAAACATCCAAGATCCATAAGTACATCAAGGACAAGGCTCCAACAGATGACGTGCTCAGTGAATGTCTCAGACAATGGGGAACAGAAGATGAGGCGCTGGAGGTCCCGTCATGGGAGGACAAGCCCCTACACGGCATGTACCACCGAAACATAACAGTCCTGTGGGACTTTCAGATATACATGCATTTCCAATGACATCACACTTAGTTCCGGCGGCCATTTGAACACCGAAGTACAATTATGTAGTACTACAACATGTAACAATATCTCTACTCAGTATGAAAATGAAAGACAGCTGATTGACAGTGGCATTTCTATGTACTTGTAGTCATTGTTCAAGAAGGTAACAGTAAAAACCCGGCCCCAGAGACGCACGTCTGTGGCACAGACGTAGCAGCTCTGTCTGTGGAGCTACAGCAGGATTTACTAAAGATCTGCTTCACTCTGAAGACTAAACTAACACATCAAAGAGGAAACAGAAAACCTTTCTCTGGGATTATTACAGTTTGTCATGTCGACAGTCTCAGTCTGAGTCAGTGTTTAAGCTGCTCAACACGTTAGCATGCTACCGGTTAGCAACTGTCAATGGCTTCAACATGATAAACACATGTGTGGCTCACATCTATGAACACTGAGGAAATACTACAGTAACAGAGCTGAGCTGTTACTATTATTCTACATGTGTTTATCATGTTGAAGCTAAATGCTAACCGGTAGCATACTAACGTCTTGAGCAGCTTAAACACTGACTCACTGGTTTCTTCACATAAATGTGCATCTCACTCTGGAGCCATGTTTTTACTCCATCTTCTTGAGCAATGATTACGAGTACATAAAAATGCCACTGTCAATCCGTTGTCTTTCATTTTCATACAGTACAGATATCGTTACATGTTGTTGTACTGCAAGATTTTACTTTGGTATTCAAAATGGCCGCTATAACAACAAAAGTCACATGACTGAAAGGCATGAATAGACGAACAGAATGGTAATGAACCATCCACACATTGTGGTGATGGACAAAGATCAGAGGAAAACCATTGTGGTTGACATAGCAATACTAAGCGAGTCACAGCCTTGTTGGGACATGGTGGCCATTCACCCTCCATCCACTACTCCATCCATCTGACCATCCAGGGTTACACGGCCTCATCAGTGAAGAAGACTGTTTGAAAATGAGTCTTCGTGTATTTCTGAGCCACTGCAGCCGTTTCTGCTCGTCAGCTTCAGTGAACAGTTTAGGGGAGGATAGAAGGTTTATGCACAACTGCAGCCTCTGGAGGGCCTCTGTTCGGGAGACTCCAGAGGCACCAGCAGCTTCAAATACAATACTGCTACAAAGCAGCAAACAGGGCCTCTGCTGGGCCTTCTTGATGAGGAAGCTGATGGTTGGCTCCCATTTGAGGTCCTGGGTGATGGTGAAGGAATCCACGATGGAGATGGGGGTGGAGAGTCTGTCAGGGCGAGGGGGGGCGGTGGGGCTGTGTCTTTCCTGAAGTCCACGATCATCTCCACTGTCTTCTAGGCGTTCAGCTCCAGGTTGTTGTGGCTGCACCAGGACGCCAGCAGTTCCACCTCTCTCCTGTAGGCGGACTCATCACCATCCGAGATGAGCCCGATGAGGGGGTGTGGTCCACAAACTTGATCAGTTTAACGGACTGGTGACTGGAGGTGCAGCAGTTTGTGTACAGGGAGAAGAGCCAGGGGGAAAGTACACAGCCCTGAGGAGTTCCAGTGTTTGTAGTCCGAGTGTCCGAGACGATCTTCCCCAGCCGCACGTGCTGACTCCGGTCCGTCAGGAAGTCAGTGATCCACCTGCAGAGGGAGTCGGGCACGTTGAGCTGGTAGAGCTTGTCTCGTAGCAGACCAGGAGGATGGAGTTGAAGGCAGAGCTGAAGTCCACAAACAGGATCCTGGCGTAGGTTCCTGGTGAGTCCAGATGCTTCAGGATGAAGTGGAGAGCCAGATTGACTGCGTCGTCCACAGACCTGTTGGCTCTGTAGGTGAACTGCAGTGGGTCCAGGAGGGGGCGGTGATGTCCTTGAGGTGGGGCAGGACCAAGCGCTCAAAAGACTTCATGACCACAGACGTCAGCGCCACCGGCCTGTAGTCATTAAGTCCTGTGATCTGTGGTTTCTTAGGGACAGGGACGATGGTGGACGATTTAAAGCAGGACGGCACATGGCATGACTCCAGGGAGGTGTTGAAAATGTCTGTGAAGACGGGAGCCAGCTGATCCGCGCAGTGGGAGACGCCATCCGGCCCGGGGGCCTTCCACGGGTTCAGCTTCAGGAACTGCCAACGCACTTCCTCCTCACTCATGGAAAGAGCAGGGGGGAGGAGGGGTCTGTGGTGCTCTTTAATGGAGTGACCTCAACAGTGAGTGGGGAGGATGGGGTGCAGGGGGCGTTGATGGTGGAGGCGATGATGGGTGAAGCAGGGGTGGCTGGAGTGTCTAGACAGGTGTGAGGAGCTGATGGGTGTTCGTGGCGGCAGTAATGTGTATTCAGGTGCTGGGCTCAGAACAGGTCGTTCTGAGCCCGGGGGGCCTTGGAGCCACACTGCTCCACATTTGAATGATCTGTTGCGACTTTATACTCCATACAGGTCAGCTGACCAGCTCTAATTTGAATGTTCCTAGAACTAGAAAAAAAAAACTTCCCCGGACAGCACAGAGCGGGACAAGAACAGACTGAACAAGCTGGTCAGGAGAGCCAGCTCTGTCCTGGGCTGCCCCTGGGGGACAGGAGGGCATTAGCCAAGCTCACCTCCATCATGGACAACACCTCCCACCCACTGCACAGGACTGTAGAGGAGCTGAGACACCCTCAGTGCCAGAAGGAGCAAGTCCTTCATCCCCACTGCTGTCAGACTGTACAACAAGACTGTAAAGTAACATGTGCATTAACCCCTTTGCAGAAATACATGCAATAATCTCTGTATCTGCGTCACTTTATCAACCACTTGCACTATGATGTAAACCTGCATTGTTAATACTGAGTATAACATTATTTTGTTATAGTCTGTTTACTTTAATACTTACTGTTTATACTTTTTGTCTCCACAAAGTCCTTGGTAGTCATTGTATATAAGATACCACTATTTCCTATTTATTGTTTTTCACATTTCCTGCCTATTTGCACACCCTGAGTGTTACTGAGAGCTGAATGTAACAAGTGAATTTCTCCATTGTGACATTAATAAAGCCTATCTTATCTCATACCTAGTCCAAGGCATTCAACTATTTCATGCTTTTCATTAGCAGAGAGATCTTTTTTCCCCCTTATTGCTTGAAAATGGTGGTTTGCTTAATAATGTGGAACGTCCTTCTTCAGTAGTTTTTCCCTTAACTGGGCTTAACCTGACAACTAATCATCACAGGCGTCTGAGACTGATGTCAGTGATTTTTTTTTTACCTTTATGACACTGAAATACAATAAAACATACTTTAGTCTGGACTCACGTGACTTTGGTTGAGGCTCTGACGACCGGCAGCAGACCCCGGAGAGCCTCCTCTGAGGGACAGTATTTTCTAAGGTCAAAGTTCTCTAGGTCTGAGTCTGAGGACAGAAGCAGGAAGGAAACAGCTGACCACTGAGCAGGAGACATGTGTCTGTTGGAGAGACGTCCTTCTCTCATGACCTTCTGAATCTGCTCCACCAGACTGCGGTCGTTCAGCTCGCTCAGACAGTGCAGCAGGTTCAGACTCCACTCTGCAGACACGCCCCCTTCATCCAGCTTCTCTTTGATGTACTTTACTGTGCTCAGATTGGTCGAGTCACTTCCTGTTTCCGTCAGCAAACCTTGCAATAGCTTCTGATTGGCCAGCAGAGACAGCCCCAAGAGGAAGCGCAGGAACAGGTCCAGGTGTCCGTTTGGACTCTGTGAGGCCCGGTCCACAGCAGAGCGGTAGAAGACCTCCTCTGGGGTTGGATCAGGGTCTGGAGTCTTAGAGATGTGTGGTAGTGATGGCCGGTTCCTCTTGCAGTCAGAGCTCCCAGTGGCCTGTGGAGGGATGTCTTCTGGATCTGCTGTGGTTCGCTTTAATCTTCTTTGGTTGAGTTTTGTTTTAAAAGAAGGCTGCTTAGATGTAACTTTAATTGATTTCAGATTCTCAGAGGAGTGTGGTGTTAGTGCTGACTGAATCGACTTCTTGGACAATCGTTTGGATGGGTGTGTCATACTTGACTTAGGGCTTTCAGAGGAGTGTGGAAGAGACAAGAGATTCTCTCCAGAGCTGTAGAAGATCTCAAGGGTTGGGACAGGGACCAGAGTTTTAGAGGAGAGTGGTGCTGACATCTCGTTCTCCCCAGGGTCAGAGGAGAGTGGTGCTGACAGCAGGTTCTCCCCAGAGCTGAAGAAGGTCTGATGTACATGAAGCGCAGCCAGAAACTCGTGCACGCTCAGGTGGATGAAGCAGTAGACCTTGTCCTGGTAAAGGCCTGGCTCCTCTCTAAAGACCTGTGTGAAGACTCCGGAGTAATGAGCGATCTCCTCAGCGTCCAGCCCACACTCTCTCACATCAGACTCGTAGAAGATCAAGTTTCTCTTCAGCAGCTGCTCAAAGGCCAGTTTTCCCAGAGACTTCACCATCTCCCTGGTCTCCTGAGTCCAGGGAAGGTCTGTCCCTGTTCCCTCGTGATACTTGATGTTCTTGACTTTGGCCTGCACCACCAGGAAGTGGACATACATCTGGGTGAGGGTCTTGGGCAGCTCAGGTTTCTCTGTTTGCTCCAGAATCTTCTGTAAAACTGTAGAGAGGATCCAGGAGAAAATGGGGATGTTGCACATGATGAAGAGGCTGGGGACGCTCCTGATGTGGGAGATGACTTTGGGGGCCTCGTCTGTGAACTTCTTACTGAAGTACTGCTCCTTCTGTTTGTCTGTGAACCCTCGCACCTCAGTCACCATGGAGACGCACTCAGCAGGGATCTGATTGGCCGCCGCGGGGCGTGTGGTTATCCAGAGGCGAGCGGAGGGAAGCAGGTTCCCCTTGATGAGGTTCACCAGCAGCTCCTCCACTGAGGCGCTCTCTGTGGGCTCTGTCAGGGCCTTGGTTTGGGTGAAGTCCAGAGGAAGTCTGCACTCGTCCAGACCGTCCAAGATGAAGAGCAGCTGCAGCTCTTTAAAGCTGTGGAGATCTTTGGTTTGACTGAAGAAGTGATGGATCAGTCCCTCCAGGCTGAGCTTTGAGCCTCTGAGCACATTGAGCTCTCTGAAGGTGAAGGGGAACAGCAGCTGGACGTCCTGGTAAGCTCTGTCTTCAGCCCAGTCCAGACTGAACTTCTGAGTCAGCACCGTCTTCCCCACGCCGGCCACGCCCTTCGTCAGCACCGCTCTGATTGGCTCAGACTCTGGGAGCTTTTTAAACATGTCCTCGCAGGTTATTGGACGCTCTGCTTGTCTCCTGGACATGCTCTCGATGTGTATGACCTCATGCTCCTGGTTGACCTCTGACGCCCCGCCCTCTATGATGTAGAGCTCTGTGTAGATCTTCTGCAGGGGGCGGAGTCTCCTGCTTTAGCCACGCCTTCAAACACCTGGCTGAACCTGTGCTTTAGGTGAGACTTCAGTTCTTCTCTGCAGACGCTCACAGAGCCCTCTGAAACGAGATGGAGAGACAAAACCTGAGTCAGGGCCTCACAAGGGTTCACTCCTCCTCTAGAACCTCAGACTGAGGACCAGAGAGAGAAGAAGAGAGTCTGGATCTACATAATCAGTGCAGACATGAAACTCTTCAGACTGAGTTCTTACTGCTCAGACGCTGGGCCAGCGACTCCTGGTCCATCCGCCTCAGGAAGTCCAGGGTGATGTTCAGCACAGCTTCTCTGCTCTGCTCCTCTGCCTCTGAAGTAATCTGCTCCTCTGCCTCTGAGATTCTCTGTGAGGTGATCTCTGAGGTCAGGAGCCTGTGGAACGTCTGCAGCTGCTGCTTGACAAAAGCCAAGATCTCCTCCTCTACACGCTGGAAACAAGGACAAATAAATGAATGTTCCACTATTCTATTCAGAAATCATATCTAAGCTGTAGATACGGGAGACCAGACTTTGCCTATAAACCAGTCTGAAGACCAGTCTGAGTCCTAAGACCCCATTATGGTCCTAAAACTCCATTATGGTCTGGGGAGCAGAGGAGGGACTCACCTTGAAAATAGCGTCCAGCTGAGTCTGACTGAGATCCTGGAGGCCCTGCACCCTAAAGGACAGACAGCAGTGAGTGTGGAGTGAGAGTCTGTGAGAGCCCATGTTCCTCTTACTGTGACACAGGTCCTGGATCTTGACTGAAGGTTAGGGGCGCTCTCCTGGAGTGGTCACTCTTCATGGACACAGCGCTGACTCCAGACCTGAGGAAACAGACTCATGAAGTCACTCACGCTCCACCTGTAGGAGCCACCTCCTCCTTGGTTCGGCCCTGGTCCCCTCCCTGGTTCTGTGCTGTTATTCGTTTTATAGGTTTCCTGAACATGATGTTGCACCATTGTACATAGCCTATAGTTTAAAACTGCACTGCGTTCCAAATTATTATGCAAATTGTATTTCAGTGTCAAAAAGGGGCTCTTTGAATCACTGACATCAGTCTCAGACCATGTGATGATTAGTTGTCAGGTTAAATCCAGTTAAGGGAAATACTGAAAAAGGACGTTCCACATTATTAAGCAGACAAACATTTTCAAGCAATAAAGGAAAGAAAAGGATCTCTCTGCTGATGGAAAGTGTGGAATAGTTGAATGCCTTGGACTTGGTATTCGGATCAGAGGATCATACGCTTCAATAAATTGATGAAAACATGGGCGCATTTAACAAAGCACTGGATTACAAACATGTTTTAAAGGGATTTCATCATGACATGAGGCTGGACAGAAGGTACTACACACTGAAACCCACATGCATTGAAATAGTATCTGAGAGGGAGAGAGGAAAGAGGAGAGATTTGCCTCAAGTGTCAGAGAAATGTAGGCTGGTAAAACTATTCCACTGTCACCAAAGTACAAGCAAAGAATCAGGAAACCGTTTTCATTCATATCTTAAGGCTCTTTTATAGTCGAGCGGCTGGTCCCGCCCACCGCAGCCCCGTCAGCTTGACGCAAGCCAGAATTGTTCGAACTTTCGCGTAGCTCCTCTACATTCGCATTGTGATGTAGATTTAAAAAAAAAATGTGATAACATAAAAAGTGAAAGCACTAAATCATACGAACAATATATCCATGAAAAACAACTTCAAAGAGCGAGACTGAAGGAGTTTGTTGTGTGTTTCCTTGTTTTGCAAAAGGATCAACCAATCACGGCGCTTGCGTTCTGCTGCACCTGCCGCGGAGTCACTTTGTGCGGCAGGTGCAGCTGTCGCCAACTCCCTGATCCGCGGAAATGACTCCACATATGTGTTTGAAGTGTGCGTTTTACTGCTGAAGGCTTGAAAAAGACTGAAAAGTGGATGCGCCCACAGCACTGACTGAGCCACGCGCTCACATGTTTATTCAAAACATGGTCCAAAACAGTAGAGTGTGTGTCTAGTAATTGTGCCCCCCTTAAGACTGATGTCTGGTGACAGGACTGAGTGAGAACCAAATGTTTACATTTGGCGCATAACCCTAACCCCTTGTGTACGAAATGTGCGATATAAATAAAGTTACCTTGTCTTGCCTTGCCTTACATACACTTTATGAAAAGACACATTTGCATTTTTCTCTCCCTGTCTGACATGAAACCAGAATTAACTTTTACTTTTTTAGGTCAAGTAGAATTTTAAAAATGATTTCTATTTGCTTAATGCCAGAAGAATGAGAGATAAAATATTTTTGAAATGTTTTTGTTACTTTTACAAAGTCAGAAGTTTACATACACTAAGATTACTGAACCTTTAAACAGTTTGTTAAATCCCAGATGATGATGTCATGACCTTGGAAGCACAAGTCTGGATCATCCTTGGGTGTAATTTCCAGACACTTGAAGGTTCAGGTTCATTGGTTAAAACAATGATGGAAATGTCCAATCATCATACAGATCAGAAAGAAGGCGGGGTCTGTGTCCCAGAGTCTGAAATGTGAAGATCAACCCAAGAACAAAAGACCTGGTGAAGATGCTGAACCTGGTAAGAGTTTGTCATTATCCAGAGTGAAACAAGTCCTGTACCGACATGGGCTGAGAGGGAACTCTGCCAGGAAGAAGCTCTGACTCCAAAACAAACAGAAGGATAAAGACTTTAATGTTTGGAGACATATCCTGTGTCTGTTTGTCCATAAGGACCATGGTCACGTTTGGAAGAAAAAGCCTGAGAACACCATCCCAACTGTGAAATACGGAGGGGCAGCATCATGCTGTGGTGTTGTTTTGCTGTGGGCGGGGCTGGTGAACTTCACTAAATAGATGACATCATGAAGAAAGAACTGTGTGTGGAAATATTGGAGCAACATCTCCAGAGGAAGTGAAAGCTTGGACAGATCTTCCAAATGGACAATTCCCAAAGCCAAACTGGTTACAAAGTGGCTTAAGGAAAACAAAGTCAATGTTTTGAAGTGGTCATCACAAAGTCCTGATCTCAGTCCAGTTTAAATGTATCAGAGCTGAAAAGGCATAGGTACGTAAGGCGGCCTATGAATGCGTCTCAGTATCAACACTTCTGTTTAGAGGAATGGACCAAGGGGGGAAGGGAATCTTATTTGTATAGCGCTTTTTATATGACACAAGTCACACCCAAAGCGCTTCACACATGAAAGGGAGGGGGGTTCATTCACTCCATGCTGATGGTGGTAAACTACATTTTGTAGCCACAGTTTCCCCTGGGGCAGACTGACAGAAGCGAGACCAAAACTCATCCAACTATTGTGAGAAGCTTGTGGAAGGAAATCCAAAACGTTTGACCCGAGTTATACAGTTTAAAGGCAATGCTACAAATATTAATGAAATGTATGTTTTGTAAAAAGTAATTTTTTAGATCTGGTCTTTTCACTTGGCCTGCAGGTGGCCAATGTGTGCGTCGAGGATGTGCACCTAAGCGACCATTGCGGCGTGTTTTTTGACATGTTGGTGATCCCTGAGTCTCACCCTCTACCCGTAAAAGTAGAGAGGAGGATTATTACAGAGACAACTGCAGAAAGGTTCTGTGAAAGCTTTGACTCCTCTGGGTTTAAAGACTGCGCTGAAATTGATGATCTCTTGCACTCTTTTAATAGTTACTGTGTTACTATTTTGGATCAAGTGGCACCTTTTAAGACCAATAATGCGGAGCGTCAGCAGCTCTGTCCTTGGATTAATGAAATGATTGTGAACCTGCGGAGATTGTGCCGTAAAACCGAACGTTTGTGGCATTCCACCAAACTTGAGGTCCATAGACTTCATCTCAGGGACCTTGTTTTGTCCTTAAATGATCTACTGGATGAGGCCAGATCTAGCTTTTTTTCGCCAGCTGATTGCCTCCAATAAGAGAAACCCCAAAGTGCTCTTCGACACAATCAACTCTATTGTCTCCCCTGCTGCTTCTGTGGCCGCTGTGCAGTGCAGGGCAGGCTGCCATGAGTTCCTGAACTTCTTTACTGACAAAGTTAGAGCAATAAAAGACAACATCTCTTCCTCTCCATCCTCCATTCAAGCTCTTGTTGATCCTCCTCCCCAGAGCTGGTCATCCTTTAAGTCAGTCTCTCAAGTGGATATTTTATCCACTATAAACAACATGAAAATGTCCTCTTGTCGGCTAGATGTTGTCCCGGCTCGGCTTTTTGTTAATGTTTTGGAATCTATTGGACCATCAATTACTAATATATTTAACATGTCACTCTCAACCGGTGTGTTCCCGTGTTCTCTTAAACACGCTGTTGTGGAACCTAAATTGAAGAAACCCAGCTTGGATCCGACAGAACTTCACAACTTTAGACCCATCTCAAAGATCCCACTCATGGCTAAAGTCCTGGAAAAGTTAGTCTGTAATCAACTTACACCATTTTTGGAAGCTAACAACATCTTTGACATTTTCCAGTCTGGTTTCAGAAAGTTTCACTCCACTGAAACAGCACTGCTGAAAGTGTCTAGTGACATCATGATGGCTGCTGACTCTGGTAAATGCTCCGTCCTGGTCCTGTTAGACCTGTCATCTGCATTCGACACGGTGGACCATGGCATCTTGCTAAATAGGCTGCGGGATGTGGTCGGCATGTCAGGTAGAGCCCTGCATGGGCCTGATTTCTGGGCCCGAGCCCGGCCCGGGCCCGTGAGGTTCGGGCCCAAGCCCGGCCCGGCCCGACAGACTTTTATAATTAGCAGACCCGAGCCCGGCCCGCGGCCCGCCTCTTCTCTCTCTCGCTTGCTCTCTTCCCCCCCCCCAATATTTTCCAAATGCGTGATCAAACAGCGCTGCAACAGTTGACCTGCATTGTATGAATAAATAAACACTTCTATCTAAATGTAACATAAAGCACAGTGTTTATTTTTTATTGTTGGGAGGAACACGCATGCATTTGTTTCCTGAAAGCACTACGAAAACATACCGTCGATAGAAGCACTCCGCACGCGAACCGCTCCGTCCTCTCTCTCCATACCGCTTTGCAGAGGTTTACCCACGCGGGGAAACCCCCCACGCCACAGCCCACCGGGATGGCAGGTACATGTTTGTGGCAAGAGGTGGCGGGTCAAGACGGGGCGAGAGGACATCGTGTCGATAGAAGCACATCCACCGCGCGGTCCTCTCTCTCAATACGACCGCTTTGCAGACCTGTACGCACGGCGAGGAAAACTCCCACACCACGGCCCACGGGGACGGCAGGTACATGTTTGTGTTGTGTTGGCGGGTCAAGACCAGGTGGGAGAGAGGGAGTGAGGAGAGCGGGTGCTTCATTTAATGTCGCCATTTAAGTTGATTAAAAAATAGCAGCACAACGCATTGGCAGGGGAAAACCAAGCCCGAGCCCGGCCTGTGTCCGACGCAATGATGCGGTAATGGGCCCGAGGGGCCCGCGGGCCTCGGGTTCAAATGCAGGGCTCTAATGTCAGGCTTTGTGCTAGAGTGGTTTAGATCTTACCTGACTGGTAGATCTTTCTGTGTGTCCTTTAACAACATGATGTCGTAGTCTGTGGACTTACAGTGGGGTGTACCCCAGGGCTCGGTTCTTGGGCCCCTTTTGTTTCTGATTTATTTGCTCCCTCTCGGCGAGCTCATCCAGCAGTTCAGAGACATCTCCTACCACCTGTATGCAGATGATCTCCAGCTGTACTGCTCTTTTAAGTCCTCTGAACCCCAGAGACTGGCTTCTCTCACTAACTGTCTGGCCAAAATAAAGGAATGGCTCAATGATAATAGCCTCCAGCTGAACTCCAGTAAAACGGAAACCCTAGTTGTTGCCCCAGATAGTATCCTGCCTCTTATTACTCAGCACCTTGGCGACCTAAGCGGCTCCGTAAAAAGAAGTCTGAGGAACCTTGGAGTAACTTTTGATGAAGGGATGTCCCTAGAACGGCATACCAAGCAGCTGATCAGAAACTGCAACTTCCACTTACGCAACATCTCTAAGCTCAGACATATAGTTTCATGTCATGAGCTTGAGATGATTGTTCATGCCTTTGTATCCTCGCGACTGGACTATTGTAACAGCCTGCTCACATGTGTTAGTAAAAAAGATTTGGCCCGTCTGCAAGTAGTCCAAAATTCTGAGCCCATATTGCTCCAATTTTAAAATCTTTACACTGGCTTCCTGTCACACACAGAATCAAGTTTAAAATCCTGGTGCTGACTTTTAGGCTCTTCATGGTCAGGCGCCTGAATACATTAAGGGCCTGATCCAGCCTTATGTCTCCAACAGGATCCTGAGGTCCTCCACCCAGAACCTGTTGATGGTCCCTCGCACTTGTTTTAAAACCCGAGGAGACAGATCATTCAAGGCTGTCGCTCCTCGCCTTTGGAATGAGCTGCCCCTTTCTCTGCGCATGTTGGAGTCTGTGGACATTTTCAAGCATCAACTTAAGACGCACGTGTTTAGACAGGCTTTCATGCCTCACCATACTTAGGCCTGTGTGTAGTGTTCCTTTTCTATCGTGTACTTCCCCGACATAATGTAATGTGACTTGTATGTGTATTGTTTTTACAGTATGTTTTTATGGGAAGCGCTTTGTGACCCTGGTCTGTGAAAGGCGCTATATAAATAAACTTTACTTACTTACTTAATTAAAAAAACACGTAGAAATATTCTATCTTTAATTCTTCTGGCATTTAGCAAATAGATTTTATTTTAACATTCTAATTGACCTAAAAATAAAGAAAAGGTTAATTCTGGTTTCATGTCAGACAGTGAGAAAAAAATGCAAACGTGTCCTTTTATAAAGTGTATGTAAACATCTGGTTCTCACTGTATAACTCTGTTCTTTAACATAGTGAGGTAAGGGATTCCATTCCTGCATGGCTCGAAACATAACTGTACGCTTAGGCAGAGTGAAACACTGCCCTTCTGAGTGACTTGTTGAATAACGATGTGTATTTCTACTAAAAAGCAACTTTTGGTCAAACATAAAAGGTGTGTGTGAAACAATAACTTCTTAGAAAGTTACTTATTGTAGCAACCAACAATTTACTTATTGTAAATGCATTTTTTCTACACTCGTTCTGAAAGATCATTTTAGAGCCACTCGTGCTGCTTGGTTTGCCCTTTTTTTAAATAAGTGTTCGACCTAACGACTGAACAATGATCCAAACGAGACAAAACAAGACTCTGAATGATACAAACTGGTCTCTTACAAACGAAACCACTTTTAGACAAATAGAATCCTTATATAAAAAGCTTTAAAAGTTTTTGCTAGAAAACCTGTTTCGTAACCACTGCCGCATTCTTGAGACGTACAACCTTCTAAACTTCGAAAATTTTAAATACTTTAAATTTGCTTGTATGGTCTACAAAATACTCAATGGACTTGCACCACCGCCATTAAGGGAATTTGTAAAATTTAAATCCTCTTCTGGCAGAGCCACTCGGTCTATGGTTCGAGGAGACTGTAAAGTGCCCTTCAGACATACCACCTTTGGCCAGACTGTTCTTTCAGTCAGAGGCTGTAACATCTGGAACAGCAGCCCTCTCACTATAAGAGAATGCCCCACGTTTAACACATTTAGGACTCCATTAAAAAATTGGTTGAAATCCAATCAACGATGTGCTCATTAGACGTCCTGGTGCAGGACTGAGCCAAGTGTCAGGATCCTCTGCACAGATGTTGCTTTGTAAATAATATTTGTACATATTTATCCTTATGTTTGTTTGAACTGTATGACCTGCCCTTGCACTAAAATCTCCATTCTATTGTGCAAGTCACAGAACGAACATTCAGATGTTATTAATGTATGAATTGTATCAACATTTGTTATGTAAGTGTAGCCTCAACTTTTAAATTGTTTTATGTTTTATAATTGTTGTTGGCATTATACACCTGGCCCAGGGACAACAGCTGAAAACTAGCTTTGCAGCTAATACTGACACATTTACATAAATGTTCATTAATGTGTACTGTCCCTGTCAAATAAACTAATAAATAAATAAATAGTGAAATTATCTGTTTAGGTAAATATTTGGAACATCTTTTAATAACCTGATTCTTTGCTTGTGCTTTGGTGACATTGGAATATTTTTACTTGCCTTCCTTTCTGACACTTAAACCTGGCCTTTTCCCCTGCTGCCTCTGCTGACTCGCTTCGTTCGGAATAATTTGGATTTATAAGATACTTCTTTGGATATGTCTGGCGTCTGGTGCCTTATCAACTGGTCCCCGCCTTATGTATAGCACAGATGACCGGCTTCATTCCAGCTTTGAGGTTCCCCTGGGGCTTTATCCTCATCGGGACTTCGCCACCGTCCGAGATACATCTACCGGGGATCCCGAAGGGGCCTGTGCTATGACAGCAGCAGTGCCATTCGCTCCTTTTGGTCGTCTGGCTCCCGTAAAGCGTTGCGCATCAGGAAATATGCTAATCACTCGTTTTTTGAAACGTGGCAAGGGCTCAGTGATTTTCTCCACCTTAATCAGTCACTCACACGAGGGTTTGTTTACATCTTTAAACCACGCGCTTCTGGGAAAGCTGGAGGCCTCGTGTTGATCTATCGCGAGAATTTGAAGATCATCCCTCTCTCCATGAAAGATTCTCCGTCCTTTGAAGCTCTTGCCGTGCAGCTGAATGGGCCTGTTCTAACTATTATTGTCACTGTATACGGCCCCCTAAGGCTTCCACTACATTCATTATTGAATTGTCATCCACCTTAGCTGATTTTTGTGCTATCACACCAAATATCATCTTGATTGGTGATTTCAATATCCATTTGGATAATTATAATCATTTAGACACCTTTGCCTTGGATTTTCTGTTGACATTGGATAGCTTTGGATTATCTCAATTTGTCACGTTTCCCACACATTACAAAGGTCACATCCTTGATCTGATTGGCTGTTCTGGTGTTACCCCATTTAACCCTGCCGGTACTGATTTACCACTGTGGGTTCCTACTGCCAAAGCTTTGGACAAATGTACAATTTCCTTCAGAAATACTAAGAATATCAACCCCGCCGAACTAGAAAGTCACATCTCCCAGTCACTTTCATTCACTCATCTCACATCCCCCATGGAACTGGTGCATCATTATGATAGCTCATTACAAGCTACACTTGATGCCCTGGCTCCAGCGAAGACACGTGTTGTGTCCTTCACCAGGTCTGCTCCATGGTAAATATCTGAGCTTCGCCAGCTTAAAACACTGGGGCGTCGCCTGGAGCGTTTGGCCAAGTAAACTGGACTAACAGTACATGAGCAAATGTATAAGGATCACATAATTACATGGCTGCTTTGAACAATGCTAAATCTGTCTACTATTCTGACATTATCCAACATGGTGGGAATAACACCAGGACATTATTCTCCACTGTTCATAAACTGCTCAGGCCCAAGGACCCTCCTGCACACTTTACATCAGCTCTACAATGCCAGCAGTACTTGGACTTCCTGAATAACAAAATCCAATCCATTCAGGACCAACTGTCTCCATCTGCATCACTGCAGTTTACTGCCTCTGTCTCCACTACACTATCAGCATTTCAACTTCCCTCTCCACAACACATATCCAAGCTAATCAGGTCCTCAAGGTCTTCCACCTGTCCGGTGGACCCACTGCCCACTACACTTGTAAAAGCCTCTCTCCCCACCCTCTCTCCTCTTATTACTGGCATTATTCATTCCTCCCTGTCATCGGGCATTGTCCCCTCATCACTCAAAACTGCAGCGATCAGGCCAATTCTGAAGAAACCTGGTCAAGATCAAAATGATCTCAACAATTTTCAGCCCATCTCCAACCCTCCATTTATCTCTAAAGTCATCGAACGCACCATAGCCTCTCACCTCCAGGATCATCTAAAGTTAATAATCTCTATGAGCCATTCCAATCATTCCAACCACAGCACTGAGACAGCCCTGATTCAGATCACTAACGACCTTCTTCTAGCAGCAGATTCTGGTCTCCTCTCAATCCTCATACTCCTGGACCTCACTTCCACTTTTGACACAATTTCCCATTCAATGCAGTTCTGCAACAACTCCACTGGCTACCGGTCAAGCAGCGAATAGAACAAACTCCTCCTGCTAACCTTCAAAACTCTCCATAACCTGGAACTGATTCAGCCTTACACCCCAGCACGCTCACTCCGTTCCTCATCTGCCGCCCTGTTGTCCACTCCATCCTTTAAACTGACCACCATGGGTGCTCGGGCCTTCAGCCGCTCAGCACCCAGGCTCTGGAACTCACTCCCACAGCACATCCATTCCCTGGACTCTATTGAAGTCCCTGTTCAGAACTGCCTACTCTCACTAAGTTTTAATTACCTTTTTATGCGCTATTGTTATTACCCTCTTTCAATTGTAAGGTGACCTGGGTGTTAAGAAAGGCGCCAATAAATACAATGTATTATCATTATTATTATTATTATCATTATTATTATTATTATTATCATTATTATTATTATCATTATTATTATTATTATTATTATTATTATTATTATTATTATTATTATCATTATTATTATTATTATCATTATTATTATTATTATTATTATTATTATTATTATCATTATTATTATTATTATTATTATTATTATTATTATTATTATTATTATCATTATTATTATTATCATTATTATTATTATTATTATTATTATTATTATTATTATCATTATTATTATTATTATCATTATTATTATTATTATTATTATTATTATTATTATTATTATTATTATTAACCCCCACCTGAACCGAGCACATATTCTCCAGTTTGGCTTTACCCAACTCTAAAAGCTTCTTGGAAAAAGTGTCAAAACAGCGACAAAAATTAGACGAAAACGAGGATGAAAACGTGTGAGTGTTCTTCAAAGGAGATGGGGAATGCGTACCACAGTTTGGAACCCTCTGGTTTAGAGTCGTCAGTCTTCATGGGCCCAGCACTGCAGCCTGAGACCTGAACAAAACAAAAGCAGTTTGAAAACCACGGACTGAAAACACTGGTGAAAAGTTACTGAAACCCCTCTGTCACAGCCTTTTACCTGGGCTGAGAGCGGAACTTCCTTCTTTCCTCTGTGAGCTGCAGGCTCTGCTTCCTGTGTGTGGATGTCCATTGTTCAGTATGTCCACACTGGTCACTCTGATCCCACCGTCCACACTGGTCTCACTCGGCGCCTGGTGAAGAGAGAGACCAGTGACATGTGTTTTCTGTGTTTTTTACAGTTTGTCTTATACTGTATTGTACTGCACTCACGTCCAGTAGCCTACCCTCTAAACCAGCTATTCCCAAAGTCCGGGACGTCACGGCCCCTTATTGAGCTGAAAATCTCCCCCCAGCAATTATATATTTACTCTATTCTGAGGAATTTGACAGCTACGATTACATAAAACTCAAATTTAGCAATGACAGTGGCTAAATACTGGTTTAAAATAGTATAATGTAGCAAATAAATGTACTTTCCTTTAATATCTTTTTACCCCCAATGTACTTGTTTTGTTGGTTTGTTGGTTCCTTGTTTTGTTGGTTCCCAAAGTGGGCCCCGGACCCCACTTTGGGAACCACTGCTCTAAAGCCAAAACAATATCCACTCTATAAGGTAAAATTGAATTGACTGTGTTATATAGAAACGTGTGGGATATAAGTATGATAGTTATTAGGCTATAAACTAAAAATAGCTGGTGCGCGATGGGGAAGAGTAGCCTACATGTGCCGAACAGTGTCTCTTCAAACACAGCGAGGAGGAGGAGAAAGGCCAATTATAATCCAGAAGTAATATTATTAAGATAGGCCCTCATGTCCCATGTGACCCACTGACCCTCATGTCCCCATGTGACCCACTGACCCTCATGTCCCCACGTGACCTCATGTCCCCATGTGACCCACTGACCCTCATGTCCCCATGTGACCCACTGGCCCTCATGTCCCCACGTGACCCACTGACCCTCATGTCCCATGTGACCCACTGACCCTCATGTCCCCATGTGACCCACTGACCCTCATGTCCCCATGTGACCCACTGACCCTCATGTCCCCACGTGACCCTCATGTCCCCATGTGACCCACTGGCCCTCATGTCCCCACGTGACCCACTGACCCTCATGTCCCCACGTGACCCATGTCCCACGTACCCTCATGTCCCAGGACCACTGACCCTCATGTCCCCATGTGACCCACTGACCCTCATGTCCCCATGTGACCCACTGACCCTCATGTCCCCATGTGACCCACTGACCCTCATGTCCCCACGTGACCCTCATGTCCCATGTGACCCACTGACCCTCATGTCCCACGTGACCCTCATGTCCCCATGTGACCCACTGACCCTCATGTCCCCACGTGACCCACTGACCTCATGTCCCCATGTGACCCACTGACCCTCATGTCCCCACGTGACCCACTGACCCTCATGTCCCCATGTGACCCACTGACCCTCATGTCCCCACGTGACCCTCATGTCCCATGTGACCCACTGACCCTCATGTCCCCATGTGACACTCCTCATGTCCCCACGTGACCCACTGACCCTCATGTCCCCATGTGACCCACTGCCCTCATGTCCCCACGTGACCCACTGACCCTCATGTCCCCATGTGACCCACTGACCCTCATGTCCCCACGGACCCACTGACCCTCATGTCCCCATGTGACCCACTGGCCCTCATGTCCCCACGTGACCCTCATGTCCCCATGTGACCACTGGCCCTCATGTCCCACGTGCCCCTGACCCCTCATGTCCCCACGTGACCCTCAGCCCCAGTGACCCACTGGCCTCATGTCCCCACGTGACCCTCATGTCCCCATGTGACCCACTGGCCCTCATGTCCCCACGTGACCCTCATGTCCCCATGTGACCCACTGCCCTCATGTCCCACGTGACCCTCATGTCCCCAGTGACCCACTGGCCCTCATGTCCCCACTGACCCTCATGTCCCCAGTGACCCACTGGCCCTCATGTCCCCACATGACCCTCATGTCCCCATGTGACCCACTGGCCCTCATGTCCCCACATGACCCTCATGTCCCACGACCCTGACGTGACCCACTGACCCTCATGTCCCCACGTGACCCTCATGTCCCTCAGTGCCACATCATGTCCCCACGTGACCCACTGGCCCTCATGTCCCCACGTGACCCACTGACCCTCATGTTGCCTTTAGTAGAAATACACATCGTTACTCAACAAGTCACTCAGTTTTTGTTAAAGAACAAAAAAAGAGTTATACAGTGAGAACCAGAAACATACACTTTATAAAAGACACATTTGCATTTTTTTCTCCCTGTCCGACTTTAACCAGAATTAACTTTTTTTTTTTAAACCCATATGAGTAACCCTCATATGACCTTGGGGAGTTAACAG
Organism: Neogobius melanostomus; assembly: GCA_007210695.1. Lineage (NCBI taxonomy): Eukaryota > Metazoa > Chordata > Actinopteri > Gobiiformes > Gobiidae > Neogobius > Neogobius melanostomus. The sequence goes on from VHKM01000322.1 coordinate 229,804, forward strand.
TCAGGCATGAACAATTATTTATTTAACTAGCGGCCCATGCACTGTCTCTTTCCCTGCAAATATGACCTTGTACTGAGTGAACTAATTCCATGTTATGTGTACAGGTAACTTTTCCCCCTTCTAAATGTCTAAACTAGTGAAACTTGTTTGGGGCACTACACACCTTGCTCTGGGACAGTAGTTGAAAAGTATTGGCACAATTCACAGAAATGTTTATCAATGTGTACTGTCCCTGTCAAAATGCATAATAAATAAATCAGCACTGTTGTAGTAGGCTATTCAGGTAAATCAGTTCAGCTTTGTGGAGTGCAGGGGTGAAAGTAAGCCAGTACGGTCCGGTACTGCGTTCTGTTAAGATTTGCCGGTGCTACGCCGTACCAGGAAGAGGTGCGCTCTCTCACTTACGCACAAAACAGTATCTGCCAATAATAATAATATTACACCGTGAGCTCAAACGCGTTGAAGTTCAGCCACTTAAATGAGATATAGAGACTCGGCAGACCGGATCTCATCTGCTCTGTCCCCCCCCCCACAGACCAGACGGCTCTGTTCTGCCACGGCTCACATGTGCTCTTCCACCTGAAACTGTCACAGTAGAATCAGAGTCCCCTTATACGGGCTCTTCTGGCTCTTCTGGTTTTCCTTCGCGGGACACTTTCACAGCGTGTTTGTTTACATGCGAAAAAAGGAGGAGGAACAAATCCGTGCCGGGTCCGCCGCCTCTCGAATCTCTCAGTTGTGGAACGCGTAACAAATGTCCTGTTTATCCAGGTCTTGGAAATGTTAAATCGTTTACCAAAATAACGGTAAATATTTCTAAAGTTCCCTGTTTGTCAAGTAGCATAATAAGAACTGAGCGCTTCCTGTTGGCCTTACAAAATAAAAGCAAAAGCCTTTGTTGTGAAAGGCAATACTCCTCTATCTCCGTTTTGATTTTCTTTCAAAATCGTTTTGGATATTTGTTACTGGTCCACAGACACGTGTGAAAGTAAAGATGTGGGAATTTAATTAAGAACAAATGCATATGTTTATGCCACTGAAACAGATCTGTTTATGAAAACACTGCTATAATCAGTGTTGGTAGTAACTGAATGTATTTAGAATATTTAGAATACTCATTTGGGGTAACTGTATTCAGGTACAGTTACTGAATACAGTAATATTAAAGGAATACATTAAAGTACTCGTTCATTAAATTTCAGTTTCATAATCATAACATTAAGAAAACAAAAAGGGTCAAATGGCCGGGGAAAAGTTCAGCTCTGTCCTTTTGGGCTCTGGGCATTTGTGCTTTTTTTGCGTTTCCACATTAGTGGTAAATAGTTGGTAACAGGCGTGTAACAAGTACAGCCTAAACATCTTCTTAATCATATGCCGCATGTATGCATTAACATGAAAATCAACATGAAAGTATTTTAAGTATTCAGAATACAGTACTCTGTTTGGACTAAGCAGTGGAATACGTTACTAAAGTATTCTCCCAAAACTGGAGAATAAATATTATTACCTCGGTAGGGTTTCAGAGGCGCGGCAATGGAGGGCCGTTCGATTAATTTATTTCTGTATTGGTTATTTGGCAGGGTCTGTACCATAAAACATTGCTATTGACTCAGAGGCCGATGTTATGTACTGTAACAATACAAACTAGTGCTAGTTACTTAAACTTACCTGAAATCATTAAATTAAGTCCGTGAGGTTGTGTGTACGGTGTCGCCTTGGTAAAACCTTTCACTGGTAAACAATGAGGAAGTTAACAGGGTTCAGTAACCTGTAAATGAGATAACTTGACTAATCAGCCGTGTTGAAAGACACATTTCTGCTCTTTTGAATAGACAATATAGTTCTATTCTATTCTATTCTATTCTATTCTATTCTATTCTAATCCTTGGTATCTTGTAGAGCTTGGGACTTTGTAAAACATATAGTGAAATTGTCCCTCTGGCATTCATGGTTTTATAGAAAAAGGCATTTCTGTTTTTTATGTGCTCAAACACTTTTTCTCAGTGAGAAAAGCTCATTTCAGGAAATAGTACTAGTTTATATTGTCACAGAGGGAAACCACTAAATGTGTAGACCCGGAGTGCCTGAAATCCACCAGCTCAATGTCAACATCACAAACCCACATGTCGTTTACATCCTGCAGCAACTTTACAACCAGTTTTCTTATTGTCACACAACCACAAAGGACTTTCAGCTGAAACATGAATAATGATCATGTGAGCGTTTGTATACTTTGCTCCAGCTGACATTATGACATCACATTCCTGAACATGAACGCGACCTATCCCATAAAGTAAGAATTACATAACAGCAGATTGTCCCAGGCCATTCTAATCCCTCACGAAACGCGGGATAAAACTGCCGTCATTCTTCTTCCTATACTTTTCATTAGAGCGCCACAAAATGAACCCAATGTGCCACAGCTCAGATTTGTTCAAACGACCCGGGAGCAGTGTGGAGGGGGCTCAAGGCCATCACGAACTATAAGCCCAAGGCCCCGCGGGCTCTGAACGACCTGTCCCTCGCCCAGGGTCTGAATATACACTACTGCCGCCATGAGCGCCCATCAGCTCCTCACTCTCAGAGAACCCAGCCCCCCCACCTCCACCACCACCAGCACTTCATCAAAGGCCTCCACAGACCCTCCCCCCCCTGCTCTCTCCATCCAAGAGGAGGAAGTGCGCCGGCAGTTCCTGAGACTGAAACTGCGGAAGGCCCCCGGGCCGGATGGCGTCTCCCCCTCCACCCTGAGACACTGCGTGGATCAGCTGGCTCCCGTCTTCACAAACATTTTCAACACCTCCCTGGAGTCATGCCACGTGCCGCCCTGCTTCAAATCATCCACCATCGTTCCTGTCCCTAAGAAACCACGGATCACAGGACTTAATGACTACAGGCCGGTGGCGCTGACGTCTGTGGTCATGAAGTCTTTGAGCGCTCGGTCCTGCCCCACCTCAAGGACATCACCGCCCCCGTCCTGGACCCACTGCAGTTCACCTACAGAGCCAACAGGTCCGTGGACGACGCAGTCAATCTGGCTCTCCACTTCATCCTGAAGCATCTGGACTCACCAGGAACCTACGCCAGGATCCTGTTTGTGGACTTCAGCTCTGCCTTCAACACCATCCTCCCTGGACTGCTAAGAGACAAGCTCTACCAGCTCAACGTGCCCGACTCCCTCTGCAGGTGGATCACTGACTTCCTGACGGACCGGAGTCAGCACGTGCGGCTGGGGAGATCGTCTCGGACACTCGGACTACAAACACTGGAACTCCTCAGGGCTGTGTACTTTCCCCCTGGCTCTTCTCCTGTACACAAACTGCTGCACCTCCAGTCACCAGTCCGTTAAACTGATCGAGTTTGCGGACGACACCACCCTCATCGGGCTCATCTCGGACGGTGATGAGTCTGCCTACAGGAGAGAGGTGGAACTGCTGGCGTCCTGGTGCAGCCACAACAACCTGGAGCTGAACGCCTAGAAGACAGTGGAGATGATCGTGGACTTCAGGAAAGACACAGCCCCACCGTCCCCCTCGCCCTGACAGACTCTCCCACCCCCATCTCCATCGTGGACTCCTTCTGTTTCCTGGGCACCACCATCACCCAGGACCTCAGATGGGAGCCGACCATCTGCTCCCTCATCAAGAAGGCCCAGCAGAGGATGTTCTTCCTGCGGCAGCTGAGGAAACTTAAGCTGCCAACCAAGATGCTGGTGCAGTTCTACACGGCCATCATCGAGTCCATACTCACCTCCTCCATCACCGTGTGGTCCATCCTCACCTCCTCCATCACCGTGTGGTTCATCCTCACCTCCTCCATCACCGTGTGGTCCATCCTCACCTCCTCCATCACTGTGTGGTCCATCCTCTCCTCCTCCATCACTGTGTGGTCCATCCTCACCTCCTCCATCACCGTGTGGTCCATCCTCTCCTCCTCCATCACCGTGTGGTCCATCCTCATCTCCTCCATCACTGTGTGGTCCATCCTCATCTCCTCCTCCATCACCGTGTGGTACCCCGGCGCTACAGAACGGGACAAGCATCGACTGCAGCGCATTGTGCTGCTGCTGAGAAGGTGATTGGCTGTGAGCTCCCATCTCTCCAGGACCTGTTCACCTCCAGGACCCGGAGGCGTGTGGGTCGGATCACAGCTGACCCTTCTCACCCTGGACATGGACTATTCACCCCTCTCCCCTCGGGCAGGAGGCTACGGTCTATCCAGACTCATACCTCCCGCCACTTGAACAGTTTTTTCCCTCCGCCATCAGACTCATGAACAATAACAAGACCCAATAACTCAGTTACAACTCATGGATGTATCTGCACTTGCACTGTGTGGTGTGTCCACACTTGGACCCACTGCTATCACTTATCACTAAATCACTTTATCTGCCTACACATCTGTTAATACAATCCCGCTGTTCAATGTCAAATTGTTGTCTATATGTCATATGTCACTTTATTTTATCTTATTTATTTAATATTTTTCACGCATGCCCCTATAGCCTTATAGTTTTAAAGTTTTTTAGCTTATTTTTATCTTAACTGTGTTATATGTTCTATGTCGCACGTTTGCACCGAGAAAAATTCCTAGTTTGTGAACCTGTTCTCAAACCGTGGCAATAAAACCCATTCTGATTCTGATCTGAGATTGATTATAGATCTGCCCTTTTGCAGATCACTTTGTTTAGCTCTGATTAGCTCATTGAAATCAAATAAAAATAACAAAAATAACCCAGACCTGTTAGAGACGACTCGGACTTGTCTTTCTCCTCCACAGCTTCCGCAGAAACAGAGCAGACAGACGGGTCTAACCAGATAGATCTAAATCTGTGAGAATAACGTGAGTTTCTGTCCTCTGTTGAGAGTGAGGAGTCACGTGCCGAGTTGGGGCTCTGAGCCTGTCGGCCATGTTGAAGCTGATTATGGCCACGCCCCAGAATTTCATGCATTCCTCATATTCCAGAGCACTTTAAATTATGCGCATTTACGTTTCAGCGAGACAGAGACGGATCTACGAATACGACAACGAAAAGACAGAAAGTAAAGCAATGCAAAGAGATAAGGCCAAGAAAAGGGACTTTACAGGAACAAGCTCTTAGCAAAACAGCGGTATGTGGAGAAGCTTGACATTCAAAACATCAACACACACGAGCTCCTGCAGCGCAGACCTGGACCATTTACCTCCGTGCACATACATGCACATACATGCACATACGTGCACATACGTGCACATACGTGCACATACATGCACATACATGGACATACATGCACATACATGCACATACATGCACATACGTGCACATACATGCACATACATGGACATACATGCACATACATGCACATACATCAACATGCACATACATGCACATACATGCACATACATGCACATACATGCACATACGTGCACATACATGCACATACATGCACATACATGCACATACATGCACATACATGCACATACATGCACATACATGCACATACATGTACATACATGCACATACGTGCACATACGTGCACATACATGTACACATACATGCACATACGTGCACCATAATACATGTACATACATGTACATACATGCACATACGTGCACATACATGTACATACGTGCACATACGTGCACATACATGCACATACATGTACATACATGCACATACATGTACATACATGCACATACTGCACATACGTGCACATACATGCACATACGTGCACATACATGCACATACATGTACATACATGCACATACGTGCACATACATGTACATACATGCACATACGTGCACATACACATGCACATACATGCACATACATGCACATACGTGCACATACATGCACATACATGTACCATACATGCACATACGTGCACATACATACATGTACATACATGCACATACGTGCACATACGTGCACATACATGCACATACATGTCACATACATGCACATACGTGCACATACGTGCACATACATGCACATACATGCACATACGTGCACATACATGCACATACATGTACATACATGCACATACGTGCACATACGTGCACATACATGCACATACATGTACATACATGCACATACGTGCACATACGTGCACATACATGCACATACATGTACATACATGCACATACTGACATACTGCACATACATGCACATACATGACATACATGCCACATACATGTACATACGTGCACATACATGCACATACATGCACATACGTGCACATACATGCACATACATGTACATACATGCACATACGTGCACATACGTGCACATACATGCACATACTGTACATACATGCACATACTGCACATACATGCACATACATGCACATACATGTACATACATGCACATACGTGCACATACGTGCACATACGTGCACATACATGCACATACATGTACATACATGCACATACATGCACATACATGCACATACATGCACATACATGCACATACATGTACATACGTGCACATACATGCACATACGTGCACATACGTGCACATACATGTACATACATGCACATACATCACATACATGACATACATGCACATACATGCACATACATGTACATACATGCACATACATGCACATACATGCACATACATGCACATACATGCACATACATGCAACATACATGCACATACATGCACATACGTGCACATACATGCACATACATGCACATACGTGTACATACATGCACATACGTGCACATACGTGCACATACATGCACATACGTGCACATACATGCACATACATGCACATACATGTACATACATGCACATACATGCACATACATGTACATACATGCACATACATGCACATACATGCACATACATGTACATACATGCACATACATGCACATACATGCACATACATGCACATACATGCACATACATGCACATACATGCACATACATGCAACATACAGTGCACATACATGCACATACATGCACATACGTGCACATACATTACATACGCACATACATGCACATACATGCACAATACATGCACATACATGCACATACATGCACATACATGCACATACATGCACATACATGCACATACATGCACATACATGCATAGTACATACGTGACATACTGCACATACATGCACATACATGCACATACGTGCACATACATGCACATACATGCACATACATGCACATACATGACATACATGTACATACATGCACATACATGCACATACATGCACATACATGCACATACATGCACATACATGCACATACATTACATACATGCACATACATGCACATACGTGCACATACATGCACATACATGCACATACGTGCACATACATGCACATACGTGTACGTACGTGCACATACATGCACACAGTAAACTACCTTGTATTTGGTGTAAGTTACTACACGATGCAGGAGTTTAAAAGCCTTTAAAAGTCTTTCTGCTGTGGGTCCAGGACTTGGCTCTACAAGCCTCCAGCTGATGAAAACAGCTGTACTGGCTAAAGTAACTTTCCTCACATGTGTTTTAGTGTGTTGTCATTACATTGCATTTAGCAAAATGACAAAGTAATAAAGTGCGTGTTTCGTAAACACTACATTGTTACGAGAGGTTCAATGTACACAAACGTTTCCAACATGTTTTGACAGGTCAGAGTCTGTGCCGTGACGACAACTCCTCATTCTCAATAGTTTGACTCACCTGTGGAGTTTAGTTTATGAGTTTATTTGAGCAGTCTGCTCAAAAGGAGTGGGCCGAAGCAAAAGCTTATGAGTGCCCACCCCGAATCATTACAACAACAATTGTCATATCACAATAGTACAAAGGAAAACAGACCAAACTCACAAAGCACTGTTTGAAATGTTCATATGATTAAGAGAAACGAAGCACAACCACAACAACGGTCTCGTTCATGTGCGATGTCTACAAAGCAAGTGACAAAAGGCGATCATGAATATATTTCTTTCAGATGTTTTAAAAAATATTTTATTAATTCATCACAGACACAGAAACAGTCACAGTAAATATTGAAAAAGAAAAAACACAGACAAAAATAACAAAACAATACAAAAAAAACGCGATACATTCACAGAAAGGTAACTCAAGACTAGAACAAAACAGGACAAGACACAGACACAGAGACATGCATTCACATTGTTACCAAAAGTCACTAGTTTTGAATCTGAATTACTTTGTAAACTCATAAGGGAACTTTTTTTTTTCCATTTAAAAATATGATCAGTCGAACTTATGATTTTTGCAACATTATGGGCTGTGCAGTCCGTGAGGGGAGTGCGTCTGAAAGTCACAGCTCGAATTTTTCTCTGATGAGTGATGTTAAGCATGTTCGTTTGTTGGAAGGAAGACCAAGATTCAGGCAGTTAAATCAAGAAAGATTTATTCCCTGTTGTTTACAATTCTAATACAGATATCTAATTCTAATTACATCTAAGCGGGGCTTACGACAGGCGGTCTGCTCTGCCCATGTCCCTGCACCCAGCACATAAAACACAATCATTAATATTCAATGAGCCATGTGGTCTTCCATTCTCCATGTGTGATGTTTTGTTAGGATGTCCTGGAGCGGGTGCGCCTCCTCATTGATAAGGCCCATCTCCACTGACTGTTGATAAGACACTGTGTCCCTCCTCGTGACTCATACATGCCTGTGATTTGGGTTAACAATTATGAAAAGAGCAATAGAGCAAGAACGAGGTTTTGAGCAGCGTGTGCGTCCTGAACCTTCCCCTTATCATTATTCACTGTAAAATAAGAGCATAAACATGTTAAACATATTCAAACATATTATTAAACTTCAAACTCTGTGTCTCGTGTGCCGGGTCACAAACTGCCAGCTGTCCAACGTCCTTGCGTAGATGTTTTGGCACACGTTATCAGGAAGCGGGCCTAGAGCAAGAATGTGGTTTATCAGCGTACATGCAGGATTAAAAACGCTCCCATGTCTGCCACGTCAGCTGTAATATAAGCCCAAACCTTTGAAACATTTCTTATACTAAAATAATCATCAAATAAATGAATAAATGCCTTCAGTGAACCTCTGAAGGTGCCCTCACTGAGGCCTGAGTGGAGGGGTGTAGGGGAAGGGTGTAGGAAAGACCCTGTTACTTCAATGTGCCAAAGGAGGAGGGGACATGCGGGGGAGGGGTGATGTTGGCTGTGTGAGAATGAGCCTGACGTCATCACAGAGCTAATGATTGAAAAGTCAAACAAAGTATATTTTTAACCACAAGAGACGGTTTTAGGCTCAACATTAAGATTTAAACCAATATTCACTTGAATATCAAAATAATAACCAGGACATGAACAGTAGGCGACACCTACACTCTGTTAGGATTTGAGTTGGGGTTTCGGGTTTAGTTGGGGTTTTGTTTTGGTTTTTCCCCTGTCTCTGTGTGTGTTCCTGTCCCTGTGCGTTTTATTTTGACGTTCTGGTTTTGTCTGTGTTATTCTTGCTTTCCCTTCCTCTTGTTTGATTACCTGCCCACCCTGATGTGTTCCAGCTATGCCTCGTTCCCTTTTGTGTCTATTCATACCCTGGTGTCACCTGTGTCCGGGGTCTTGTCATTGTAGTGTGTTACCCGTTGCATGTATGTTTTCGTCCAGTCAGTACGTTGGTTTTGGAAGTACCCTGTGGCCTCGCGGCTCTTGTTTTGCGTCTTGCTCGTACTTGGTAAATCACCATTAAATTTGGGTTTTTTTGTCTCACCAACTTGTGGCTGTTTGCATCATTGGGTCCGATTCTCTTCACACTTGCAACCAATCGTAACACACTCAGCACAATGATGAAACAAAACCTGCTACACAACAATGTAAAGGAAAAAATACTTGTCATGGCGACACATAAACAAGGAGCAGCTCCCTCTCCCTCGGTGCAGCTGTGTTTTCTGCCTTTTTCTACAAACTGCATTTGTGGTTCCTGTTCCACATGTGTACGCCTTTCCCGTGTTTTTGTGGAGGTTCAATGTTCAGGTCATGTTTGAACCATTGAACTGCCTGGTCTGAAAAACACAGTCTCTGAGCCAAAACAATGTGCTCAACAACAGTATCGAATCAATAAAAAGGCCACGCTGCCTTGTTTATTATCAAGAGTTTATATCTTTAAAGCCTTTATAGTAACTGTGCTTTTTATGAAATCTCTGACAAAGTAGAGGCAGACGGAATGTCCGGTTCACTTATTCTTAAAGTGACAGTCTGAAAGTCTAAATGTTTCACAATGTTATAAAATGTGCAAAATGTGGATTCAAAACCGGTAAAGAAGCTTTGGCCAAACAGAGACTCTCCCTTTATTTAGACGCCTCTGATCAGTTTTGAGTTCAGGTGTGGCAGCAAACAGATGTTTGTGGAAAGAGACTGTAATGTTTAATAAATGGACTTGACTGGACGATGTCTCCCTGGGCTTCAGTGTAAGAAACTCACGGTGGCTGTTTATCCCTTTGAAATAGTCACATTTACCCTCCTTCACGGATCTCAGCAACTAATCGGAGTCTAGTCTCCTCCCGGGTCGACCAATGAGACAAACTTTTCCTGTGAACCAGCCTGTCAGGTCCAATCAGGAGGGAGGGGGTGGAGCTTGTTCCTGCTCTCCTCACTTTACAAACTAAGAAGGGCTTTCTGGTTAAACTCTTTAGCCCCACTTTAACAGAGCGCATTTTCTCCTGTTCAGCTTTACACACTTTGCAAACTTACAGACTGTCACTTTAACCAAGGATTCATTCATCACAACAGGAATGTTTGAAATCGGCCTATAATAATTTAAATTACTTGCATCTCCAGCTTTTAAAAGTGGCAGCACAATAGCTTATTTGTTTCCAGTGTAGGATAAAAAAAAAATACAACACAAGGGCTTTGCAATAAATCCAGATGCAAACTTTCAAAAATATGTTTCTAAATGATCAGGACCAGCTGGTTTCCAAGATTTCAGCGACCTCTCGAGTTCATTGACTGTAAAATCCGAAAGTTAAAAACCTCCTTTAGATTTCCTCTATGGCTGCCCTAACCCCATAAAGTCACTAAATAATTCTTCAAACATAGTGATTGATGGACAAAGGGTTTCTCATAAAACTGAAATGCTGAATCATTTCAATAAGCTCTTTATAGATTCTAGCTCTTTCTTCTTTGGATACATTTTCTATGATATTATAAAGATAAAAGATTCACTCGCTCTTTAACACGTGTCTTGATAAATGACCCTTTAAGTGCATTGAGGATTGAACATTTTTTAAGATATTGAAAGTTAATTCAATTTAAAAAATAGTAAAAAAACCAAAAACACACACACACACACACAAAAACAACAAACATTCTGAAAATGCTCTGCCTTCTGAAAATAATCTATTGAATTCTTTGTTGATGTGAGTGAAGACACCATCCAAAATCCCTGTGTAAAAGTGTTTTGCTCCTTGAGCCGGGAGCGCCTTAAGCCGCTCAATCCTTTAAATCCCTCAGTCTTCTGTCTGCACGGCCGGAGCTCACTCCTCTCTCCTGCTCTGGTCTCCTCTCCCGTACAGTCTCCTCCTCCTCTCTGTCTCCTTCTCTCTCCCCTCTGCTCTCCTCTCTCCTCTGGTCTCCTTCTCTCTGGTCTCCTCCTCTCTCCTCTCTGGTCTCCTCTCTCCTCTGGTCTCCTCTCTGGTCTCCTCCTCTCTCCTCTCTGGTCTCCTCTCTCCTCCTCTGGTCTCCTCCTCTCTCCTCCTCTGCTCTCCTCTCTCCTCCTCTGGTCTCCTTCTCTCTGGTCTCCTCCTCTCTCCTCTCTGGTCTCCTCTCTCCTCCTCTGGTCTCCTCTCTGGTCTCCTCTCTCCTCCTCTGGTCTCCTCTCTCCTCCTCTCTCAGCATGTCGTTCGGGGAGCGCTCCTCGTCTTACCGCCGCCTGTTCGGTGACTCCCCTCGGTTCTCCTCGGGGCTCAGAGTCACCTCCTCCTCCGTGGCCTCGGGGCTCAGAGTCACCTCCTCCTCCGTGGCCTCGGGGCTCAGAGTCTCCCCCGCCTCCCGCAGCCTGAGCTCAGTGACGGGGCTGTACCGGAGGAGCGGCCGCTCTGTGACCGACACTCTGGACCTCAGCCACAGCTCCACGTCAACAACGAGATGAAGGTCATGAGGACCAACGAGAAGGAGCAGCTGCAGGTACCAAGCTGTCCTGAAGGTTCTGAGTCATGAAGTCATGTTCTGAGTCTGAAAAACTAAAGTCATAAAGTCATGTGTCTGAGCTGAAAAACTAGTCATAAAGTCATGTGTCTGAGTCTGAAAAACTAAAGTCATTAAGTCATGTTTCTGAGTCTGAAAAACTAAAGTCATAAAGTCATGAGTCTGAGTCTGAAAAACTAAAGTCATTAATCATTGTCTGAGTCTGAAAAACTAAAGTCATTAAGTCATAAAGTCATGTTTCTGAGTCTGAAAAACTAAAGTCATTAATCATGTTCTGAGTCTGAAAAACTAAAGTCATTAAGTCATAAAGTCATGTTTCTGAGTCTGAAAAACTAAAGTCATAAGTCATGTGTCTGAGTCTGAAAAACTAAAGTCATTAAGTCATGTTTCTGAGTCTGAAAAACTAAGTCATAAAGTCATGAGTTGAAAAAAAGTCATAAGTCATTTCTGAGTCGAAAAACTAAAGTCAAGTCATAAGTCATGTTCTGAGTCTGAAAACTAAGTCATAAGTCATGTGTCTGAGTCTGAAAAACTAAAGTCATTAAGTCATGTTCTGAGTCTGAAAAACTAAAGTATAAGTCATGTTTCTGAGTCTGAAAAACTAAAGTCATAAGTCATGTCTGAGTCTGAAAACTAAAGTCATTAAGTCATGTTTCTGATCTGAAAACTAAAGTCATAAGTCATGTGTCTGAGTCTGAAAAACTAAAGTCATTAAGTCATGTTTCTGAGTCTGAAAAACTAAATCATTAAGTCATGTGTCTGAGTCTGAAAACTAAAGTCATTAAAGTCATGTTTCTGATCTGAAAACTAAAGTCATTAAGTCATGTGTCTGAGTCTGAAAAACTAAAAGTCATAAAGTCATGTTTCTGAGTCTGAAAACCTAAAGTCATTAAGTCATGTGTCTGAGTCTGAAAACTAAAGTCATTAGGTCATGTTTCTGAGTCTGAAAACTAAGTAATAAAGTCATGTTCTGAGTCTGAAAAACTAAAGTCATAAAGTCATGTTTCTGAGTCTGAAAAACTAAAGTATAAGTCATGTTTCTGAGTCTGAAAACTAAAGTCATAAGTCATGTGTCTGAGTCTGAAAAACTAAAGTCATTAAGTCATGTGTCTGAGTCTGAAAAACTAAAGTCATTAAGTCATAAAGTCATGTTTCTGACTCTGAAAACCTAAAGTCATTAAGTCATGTGTCTGAGTCTGAAAAACTAAAGTCATTAAGTCATAAAGTCATGTTTCTGAGTCTGAAAACCTAAAGTCATTAAGTCATGTGTCTGAGTCTGAAAAACTAAAGTCATTAGGTCATGTTTCTGAGTCTGAAAAACTAAAGTAATAAAGTCATGTTTCTGAGTCTGAAAAACTAAAGTCATAAAGTCATGTTTCTGAGTCTGAAAAACTAAAGTAATAAAGTCATGTTTCTGAGTCTGAAAAACTAAAGTCATAAAGTCATGTTTCTGAGTCTGAAAAACTAAAGTCATTAAGTCATGTTTCTGAGTCTGAAAACTAAAGTCATAAAGTCATGTTCTGAGTCTGAAAAACTAAAGTCATTAAGTCATGTTTCTGAGTCTGAAAAACTAAAGTAATAAAGTCATGTTTCTGAGTCTGAAAACTAAAGTCATAAAGTCGTGTTTCTGAGTCTGAAAAACTAAAGTCATGATTCGAGTCTGAAAAACTAAAGTCATGAAGTCATGATTCTGAGTCTGAAAACTAAAGTCATAAAGTCATGTTCTGAGTCTGAAAAACTAAAGTCATAAAGTCATGATTCTGAGTCTGAAAAAACTAAAGTCATAAAGTCATGATTCTGAGTCTGAAAACTAAAGTCATAAGTCATGTGTCTGAGTCTGAAAACTAAAGTCATTAAGTCATGTTTCTGAGTCTGAAAAACTAAAGTAATAAAGTCATGTTCTGAGTCTGAAAAACTAAAGTCATAAAGTCATGTGTCTGAGTCTGAAAAACTAAAGTCATTAAGTCATGTTTCTGAGTCTGAAAAACTAAAGTCATTAAGTCATGTGTCGATCTAACTAAGTAATAAAGTCATGTTTCTGAGTCTGAAAACCTAAAGTCATTAAGTCATGTGTCTGAGTCTGAAAAACTAAAGTCATTAAGTCATGTTTCTGAGTCTGAAAAACTAAAGTAATAAAGTCATGTTTCTGAGTCTGAAAAACTAAAGTCATAAAGTCATGTTCTGAGTCTGAAAAACTAAAGTCATAAGTCATGTTTCTGAGTCTGAAAACTAAAGTCATAAAGTCATGTGTCTGAGTCTGAAAAACTAAAGTCATTAAGTCATGTTTCTGAGTCTGAAAAACTAAAGTCATAAAATCATGTTTCTGAGTCTGAAAAACTAAAGTCATAAAGTCATGATTCTGAGTCTGAAAAACTAAAGTCATGATTCTGAGTCTCAAAAACTAAAGTCATAAAGTCATGTTCTGAGTCTGAAAAACTAAAGTCATAAAGTCATGACTCTGAGTCTGCAAAACTAAAGTAATAAAGTCATGATTCTGAGTCTGAAAAACTAAAGTCATAACGTCATGTGTTTGAGTCTGAAAAACTAAAGTCATGAAGTCATGATTCTGAGTCTGAAATCATGTTTCTGAGTCTGAAAAACAAAAATGATAAAGTCATGATTCTGAGTCTGAAAACTAAAGTCAAAAGTCATGTTCTGAGTCTGAAAACTAAAGTCATAAAATCATGTTTCTGAGTCTGAAAAACTAAAGTCATAAAGTCGTGATTCTGAGTCTGAAAAACTAAAGTCATGATTCTGAGTCTGAAAACTAAAGTCATAAAGTCATGTTTCTGAGTCTGAAAAACTAAAGTCATAAATCATGTTTCTGAGTCTGAAAAACTAAAGTCATAAAGTCATGTTCTGAGTCTGAAAAACTAAAGTCATAAAGTCATGTGTCTGAGTCTGAAAAACTAAAGTCATAAAGTCATGTGTCTGAGTCTGAAAACTAAATAATAAAGTCATGTTTCTGAGTCTAAAAACTAGTATTAATCTGTTTCTGAGTCTGAAAAACTAAAATCATAAAGTCATGTTCTGAGTCTGAAAAACTAAAGTCATAAAATCATGTTTCTGAGTCTGAAAAACTAAAGTCATAAAGTCGTGATTCTGAGTCTGAAAAACTAAAGTAATAAAATCATGATTCTGAGTCTGAAAAACTAAAGTCATAAAATCATGTTTCTGAGTCTGAAAAACTAAAGTCATAAATCATGTTCTGAGTCTGAAAAACTAAAGTCATAAAGTCGTGATTCTGAGTCTGAAAAAACAAGTCATGATTCTGAGTCTGAAAAACTAAAGTCATAAAGTCATGATTCTGAGTCTGAAAAACTAAAGTCATAACGTCATGTGTTTGAGTCTGAAAACTAAAGTCATTAAGTCATGTTCTGAGTCTGAAAACTAAAGTCATAAGTCATGATTCTGAGTCTGAAAACTAAAGTCATAAAATCATGTTTCTGAGTCTGAAAAAACTAAAGTCATTAAGTCATGTTTCGGAGTCTGAAAAACTAAAGTCATAAAGTCATGATTCTGAGTCTGAAAATCATGTTTCTGAGTCTGAAAAACTAACTAAAATCATAAAGTCATGATTCTGAGTCTGAAAAAACTAAAAGTCATGAAAATCATGTTTCTGAGTCTGAAAAAGTAAAGTCATAAAATCAGGTTTCTGAGTCTGAAAAACTAAAGTCATAAAATCAGGTTTCTGAGTCTGAAAAACTAAAGTCATAAAGTCGTGATTCTGAGTCTGAAAAACTAAAGTCATAAAATCAGGTTTCTGAGTCTGAAAAACTAAAGTCATAAAATCAGGTTTCTGAGTCTGAAAAACTAAAGTCATAAAGTCATGTGTCTGAGTCTGAAAAACTAAAGTCATAAAGTCATGTGTCTGAGTCTGAAAAACTAAAGTAATAAAGTCATGTTTCTGAGTCTGAAAAACTAGTCATTAAGTCGTGTTTCTGAGTCTGAAAAACTAAAATCATAAAGTCATGATTCTGAGTCTGAAAACTAAAGTCATAAAATCATGTTTCTGAGTCTGAAAAACTAAAGTCATAAAGTCATGATTCTGAGTCTGAAAAACTAAAGTAATAAAATCATGTTTCTGAGTCTGAAAAACTAAAGTCATAAAATCATGTTCTGAGTCTGAAAAACTAAAGTCATAAAATCATGTTTCTGAGTCTGAAAAACTAAAGTCATAAAGTCGTGATTCTGAGTCTGAAAAACAAGTCATGATTCTGAGTCTGAAAAACTAAAGTCATAAAGTCATGACTCTGAGTCTGCAAAACTAAAGTAATAAAGTCATGATTCTGAGTCTGAAAAACTAAAGTCATAATGTCATGATTCTGAGTCTGAAAATCATGATTCTGAGTCTGAAAAACTAAAGTCATAAAGTCATGACTCTGAGTCTGCAAAACTAAAGTAATAAAGTCATGATTCTGAGTCTGAAAAACTAAAGTCATAAAGTCATGACTCTGAGTCTGAAAAACTAAAGTCATAAAATCATGTTTCTGAGTCTGAAAAACTAAAGTCATAAAGTCATGATTCTGAGTCTGAAAAACTAAAGTCATGATTCTGAGTCTGAAAACTAAAGTCATAAAGTCATGACTCTGAGTCTGCAAAACTAAAGTAATAAAGTCATGATTCTGAGTCTGAAAAACTAAAGTCATAACGTCATGTGTTTGAGTCTGAAAAACTAAAGTCATGAAGTCATGATTCTGAGTCTGAAATCATGTTTCTGAGTCTGAAAAACAAAAATGATAAAGTCATGATTCTGAGTCTGAAAACTAAAGTCAGAAAGTCATGTTTCTGAGTCTGAAAAACTAAAGTCATAAAATCATGTTTCTGAGTCTGAAAAAACTAAAGTCATAAAGTCGTGATTCTGAGTCTGAAAAACTAAAGTCATGATTCTGAGTCTGAAAACTAAAGTCATAAAGTCATGTTTCTGAGTCTGAAAAACTAAAATCATAAAGTCATGATTCTGAGTCTGAAAAACTAAAGTCATAAAATCATGTTTCTGAGTCTGAAAAACTAAAGTCATAAAGTCATGATTCTGAGTCTGAAAAACTAAAGTAATAAAATCATGTTTCTGAGTCTGAAAAACTAAAGTCATAAAATCATGTTTCTGAGTCTGAAAAACTAAGTCATAAAATCATGTTTCTGAGTCTGAAAAACTAAAGTCATAAAATCATGTTTCTGAGTCTGAAAAACTAAAGTCATAAAGTCGTGATTCTGAGTCTGAAAAACAAGTCATGATTCTGAGTCTGAAAAACTAAAGTCATAAAGTCATGACTCTGAGTCTGCAAAACTAAAGTAATAAAGTCATGATTCTGAGTCTGAAAAACTAAAGTCATAACGTCATGTGTTTGAGTCTGAAAAACTAAAGTCATTAAGTCATGTTTCTGAGTCTGAAAAACTAAAGTCATGAAGTCATGATTCTGAGTCTGAAAACTAAAGTCATAAAATCATGTTTCTGAGTCTGAAAAACTAAAGTCATTAAGTCATGTTTCTGAGTCTGAAAAACTAAAGTCATAAAGTCATGATTCTGAGTCTGAAAATCATGTTTCTGAGTCTGAAAAACTAAATCATAAAGTCATGATTCTGAGTCTGAAAACTAAAGTCATGAAATCATGTTTCTGAGTCTGAAAAACTAAAGTCATAAAATCAGGTTTCTGAGTCTGAAAAACTAAAGTCATAAAATCAGGTTTCTGAGTCTGAAAAACTAAAGTCATAAAGTCGTGATTCTGAGTCTGAAAAACTAAAGTCATAAAATCAGGTTTCTGAGTCTGAAAAACTAAAGTCATAAAATCAGGTTTCTGAGTCTGAAAAAACTAAAGTAATAAAGTCATGTTTCTGAGTCTGAAAAACTAGTCATTAAGTCGTGTTTCTGAGTCTGAAAAACTAAAATCATAAAGTCATGATTCTGAGTCTGAAAAACTAAAGTCATAAAATCATGTTTCTGAGTCTGAAAAACTAAAGTCATAAAGTCATGATTCTGAGTCTGAAAAACTAAAGTAATAAAATCATGTTTCTGAGTCTGAAAAACTAAAGTCATAAAATCATGTTTCTGAGTCTGAAAAACTAAAGTCATAAATCATGTTTCTGAGTCTGAAAAACTAAAGTCATAAAGTCGTGATTCTGACTCTGAAAAACAAGTCATGATTCTGAGTCTGAAAAACTAAAGTCATAAAGTCATGACTCTGAGTCTGCAAAACTAAAGTAATGAAGTCATGATTCTGAGTCTGAAAAACTAAAGTCATAATGTCATGATTCTGAGTCTGAAAATCATGTTTCTGAGTCTGAAAAACAAAAATGATAAAGTCATGATTCTGAGTCTGAAAACTAAAGTCATTAAGTCGTGTTTCTGAGTCTGAAAAACTAAAGTCATGTATCTGAGTCTGAAAAACTAGTCAGTTTAGTTTAGTTTAGTTTATTTATTTGTTTGAGCAGTTAACCTGCTCAAAGGGAGTGGGCTGAAGCCAAAGGCTTATAAGCGCCCACCCCAAAGTCATGATTCTGAGTCTGCAAAACTAAAGTCATAAAGTCATGATTCTGAGTCTGAAAAACTAAAGTCATAAAGCCATGATTCTGAGTCTGAAAAACTAAAGTCATAAAGCCATGATTCTGAGTCTGAAAAACTAGTCATGATTCCGAGTCTGAAAAACTAAAATCATAAAGTCATGATTCTGAGTCTGAAAAACTAAAGTCATAAAATCATGTTTCTGAGTCTGAAAAACTAAAGTCATAAAGTCATGATTCTGAGTCTGAAAAACTAAAGTAATAAAATCATGTTTCTGAGTCTGAAAACTAAAGTCATAAAATCATGTTTCTGAGTCTGAAAAACTAAAGTCATAAAATCATGTTTCTGAGTCTGAAAAACTAAAGTCATAAAGTCGTGATTCTGAGTCTGAAAAACAAGTCATGATTCTGAGTCTGAAAAACTAAAGTCATAAAGTCATGAGTCTGAGTCTGCAAAACTAAAGTAATAAAGTCATGATTCTGAGTCTGAAAAACTAGTCATAATGTCATGATTCTGAGTCTGAAAATCATGTTTCTGAGTCTGAAAAACAAAAATGATAAAGTCATGATTCTGAGTCTGAAAACTAAAGTCATTAAGGCCCAATCTCAATTCTCTTTCTACCCCTACCCCTTCCCCTAGCCCTAGCCCTTGCCCTTTCCCTACACCCTGAAACCAAGGGCTAAGGGCGAGGGTTGAAAATACCACCCTAAGAAATGGGACAGCCCTCCATTTGACTGCATTTACTATTAACACAGATGATTAAGGTTATGTAAAAAAATAAATAATAATAAACAAAATAAACGCAAGCCTACTTGTCTATAGAGCACGTTTCTACTGAACCAGTTTATCACTTGACTGATGCTGTTTTGTAACACCTAAACAACAGGACTCGGTCTCAGCCCAAACCCTACAGATTTTCATCTATTTCTGCTACATTCTCCTTCCCCCTGTCCGTGTGTTGCTGCTTTTACCGCGGGTCACTGTGGCTGCAGCCAGAGCTGCCAGAGATCAGCCCATCCGCTCCTGTAGCACACTCAGCGGGGACAGTCAGAGGTAGACCCGCTCGCACTGCGCACAGGGCGGGGATAGGCACCCGCAGCCTCCGCTCTGAGCCCCGGGCCTGAGCGGAGGCTGCCGAGGTGCGCTCAGACCGGGGACAGACCGCCTCGGACCCGGGCTCAGAGCACAGCGGCGCGGGGAGAAATCGAGCGAAGCAGCGACGCACTGAACCCCCTGTGTCATGTCAATAGCGACGTATCGAAAGTTTGGGAGCGTTCGCAGCAGCAAAGCGAAAACGTAGAACTGACACGTTTATAGCAATGGACTGTTCTAATTGTTGCACAAAGCGAATAAAGTCATGAACGAAGCGTTCTGCAACTTTATGAAAGTTGTAAGAGTGCTTAATGATGATACTCGTGAATTCATTTCGCAGCTTATTTCCGTGTTTTGTCAAACTCCTCCTACCCCTTCGTCTGAAGTGTGCATCTGAAAAACCCTCGCTGGAAGGGCTATGTGGCCCTCTCCCTCACCCCTACCCCTCACCGCAAAATAGAATTGGGACACCCCTTCGTCTCTCGTGAACGCGCACAACGAAGGGAAAGGGCTAAGCGGAGGGCTAAGGGGGAGAATTGAGATTGGGCCTATGTCGTGTTTCTGAGTCTGAAAAACTAAAGTCATGTATCTGAGTCTGAAAAACTAGTCAGTTTAGTTTAGTTTAGTTTATTTATTTGTTTGAGCAGTTAACCTGCTCAAAGGGAGTGGGCTGAAGCCAAAGGCTTATAAGCGCCCACCCCAAAGTCATGATTCTGAGTCTGCAAAACTAAAGTCATAAAGTCATGATTCTGAGTCTGAAAAACTAGTCATAAAGCCATGATTCTGAGTCTGAAAAACTAAAGTCATAAAGTCATGTTTCTGAGTCTGAAAACTGAAGTCATAAAGCCATGATTCTGAGTCTGAAAAACTGAAGTCATAAAGCCATGATTCTGAGTCTGAAAACTAAAGTCATGATTCTGAGTCTGAAAAACTAAAGTCATAAAGTCATGTTTCTGAGTCTGAAAAACTAAAGTCATGTTTCTGAGTCTGAAAAACTAAAGTCATAAAGTCATGATTCTGAGTCTGAAAAACTAAAGTCATAAAGTCGTGATTCTGAGTCTGAAAAACTAAAGTCATAAAGTCGTGATTCTGAGTCTGAAAAACTAAAGTCATTAAGTCATAAAGCTACAAAAATATGGGATAAGAGGTATTGCTTTCAACTGGATTGAATCCTACTTAACAAACCGTAAACAGTATGTTCAAATGGGGCAGTGCAGATCCATGTGTGATACCCTAGTGTGTGGGGTCCCCCAGGGATCGGTGCTGGGACCTAAACTATTTTATTACATATCAATGATTTGTACTTGGTTTCCAAGAAGCTTAAACTGGTCCTTTTTGCAGATGATACAACAATCATACTCTCAGGTGCAGACTTACAGCAAATGGTGATGGAGATTACAGAAGAAATGGATAAATTGAAAGATTGGTTCTGCGTAAACAAACTGTCTCTAAACATTACGAAATCAAAACAATGTTCTTTGGAAATTGTGTAATGAATGTACAATTACCAGTTAAAATTGGAAACAAACTATTGAAAGAGTCTATGAACAAACATTTCTTGGTGTAACACTCGATCATAAAATCAGCTGGAAACCTCACATCATAAAAATTAAAACTAAAGTTGCAAAGATTTCAGCCATAATGAATAAATCTAAATATATCATTGATAACAAAGCTCTATATACTATATACTGTTCACTTATCCTTCCACATTTAACATATTGTGTAGAGATCTGGGGAAATGTGTATGAAAGTAATCTTGAGCCATTGTTTAAAGTTCAGAAAAAGGCAATAAGAATAATCCATTTAGCTGGATACCGTGATCACACTAATCCATTATTCTTTAAATCAAAAAACAATGAAATGTGAGGACCTTACTGAATTTAAGATGCTCAAATCATGTTCAAAGCCTCACAAAAGTCACTTCCTGAAAGTTTACAAAATATGTTCTGCAAACGAAAATGTGCTCAGTTTAGGATTTAGGTTTAAGAGGTTAAATGGAATAAACTGGAAAAGTCCCGGCCCTAGATTTGTTTTGCCTTGAAATAAGACACACATCTTAGAGTGAAATATTCTTCATTTGAGTGACTTTAAGTCTTTACCGAGCGTCATGATGTCGTCCAGGGCCTGAACGACCGCTTCGCCACCTTCATCGATAAAGTGCGGACGCTGGAGCAGACGAACCGCGGCCTGGAGGCGGAGCTAACGACGCTGCGGCAGAAACAGGCGGAGTCACGGGTGGAGCGCGTTTACCGCGACGAGATCCAGCAGCTCCGCCTCCAGATCGACGCCCTGAGCCGAGACAACAGCCGCCTGCAGGTGGAGCGCAGCAGCCAGGAGGCGGAGCTCAGGTGAGAAACTACAGGTGGAGGCGGAGCTACAGGTGAGAGCGGGGCGGAGCTCAGGGAGTTAACACACAGGTGAGAGGCGGAGCTACAGGTGAGAGGGAGGCGGAGCTCAGTACATGAGAGACAGGAGGCGGAGCTACAGGTGAGTCTAACACTACAGGTGAGAGGCGGAGCTACAGGTGAGAGACAGGAGGCGGAGCTACAGGTGAGAGACAGGAGGCGGAGCTACAGGTGAGAACACCAGGGAGAGGCGGAGCTACAGGTGAGAGACAGGAGGCGGAGCTACAGGTGAGAGACAGGAGGCGGGGCTACAGGTGAGAGACAGGAGGCGGAGCTACAGGTGAGAGACAGGAGGCGGAGCTACAGGTGAGAGACAGGAGGCGGGCTACAGGTGAGAGACAGGAGGCGGAGCTACAGGTGAGAGACAGGAGGCGGAGCTACAGGTGAGAGACAGGAGGCGGGGCGAGCTACAGGTGAGAGACAGGAGGCGGAGCTACAGGTGAGAGACAGGAGGCGGGCTACAGGTGAGAGACAGGAGGCGGAGCTACAGGTGAGAGACAGGAGGCGGAGCTACAGGTGAGAGACAGGAGGCGGGGCTACAGGTGAGAGACAGGAGGCGGAGCTACAGGTGAGAGACAGGAGGCGGGCTACAGGTGAGAGACAGGAGGCGGGGCTACAGGTGAGAGACAGGAGGCGGAGCTACAGGTGAGAGACAGGAGCGGGCTACAGGTGAGAGACAGGAGGCGGAGCTACAGGTGAGAACAGGAGGCGGGCTACAGGTGAGAGCGGAGCGGAGCTACAGGTGAGCAGGACCTACAGGTGAGAGGCGGAGCTACAGGTGAGTCTAACACTACAGGTGAGAGGCGGAGCTACAGGTGAGTCTAAACACAGGGAAGGCGGAGCTACAGGTGAGCTAACACAGGTGAGAGGCGGAGCTACAGGTGAGAGACAGGAGGCGGAGCTACAGGTGAGAGACCGGAGGCGGGGCTACAGGTGAGAGACAGGAGTGGAGCTACAGGTGAGTCTAACCCAACAGGTGAGAGGCGGAGCTACAGGTGAGTCTAACACTACAGGTGAGAGGCGGAGCTACAGGTGAGAGACAGGAGGCGGAGCTACAGGTGAGAGACCGGAGGCGGGCTACAGGTGAGAGACAGGAGGGAGCTACAGGTGAGAGACAGGAGGCGATGCTACAGGTGAGAGACAGGAGGCGGAGCTACAGGTGAGAGACAGGAGGCGGGGCTACAGATGAGAGACAGGAGGCGGAGCTACAGGTGAGAGACAGGAGGCGATGCTACAGGTGAGAGACAGGAGGCGGAGCTACAGGTGAGAGACAGGAGGCGGAGCTACAGGTGAGAGACAGGAGCGGGGCTACAGATGAGAGACAGGAGGCGGAGCTACAGGTGAGAGACGGAGGCGGGGCTACAGGTGAGAGACAGGAGGTGGAGCTACAGGTGAGTCTAACCCAACAGGTGAGAGGCGGAGCTACAGGTGAGTCTAACACTACAGGTGAGAGGCGGAGCTACAGGTGAGAGACAGGAGGCGGAGCTACAGGTGAGAGACCGGAGGCGGGGCTACAGGTGAGAGACAGGAGGTGGAGCTACAGGTGAGTCTAACCCAACAGGTGAGAGGCGGAGCTACAGGTGAGTCTAACACTACAGGTGAGAGGCGGAGCTACAGTGAGAGACAGGAGGCGGAGCTACAGGTGAGAGACCGGAGGCGGGGCTACAGGTGAGAGACAGGAGGCGGAGCTACAGGTGAGTCTAACCCACAGGTGAGAGGCGGAGCTACAGGTGAGTCTAACACTACAGGTGAGAGGCGGAGCTACAGGTGAGAGACAGGAGGCGGAGCTACAGGTGAGTCTAACCCAACAGGTGAGAGGCGGAGCTACAGGTGAGTCTAACCCAACAGGTGAGAGGCGGAGCTACAGGTGAGAGACAGGAGGCGGAGCTACAGGTGAGTCTAACACTACAGGTGAGAGGCGGAGCTACAGGTGAGAGACAGGAGGCGGAGCTACAGGTGAGAGACCGGAGGCGGGGCTACAGGTGAGAGACAGGAGGCGGAGCTACAGGTGAGTCTAACCAACAGGTGAGAGGCGGAGCTACAGGTGAGTCTAACACTACAGGTGAGAGGCGGAGCTACAGGTGAGTCTAACCCCAACAGGTGGTGAGTCTAACCCAACAGGTGAGAGGCGGAGCTACAGGTGAGTCAACAACAGGTGAGAGGCGGAGCTACAGGTGAGAGACAGGAGGGAGTACAGGTGGAGAAGGAGGGGGCTACAGGTGAGAGACAGGAGGCGGAGCTACAGGTGAGTCTAACACTACAGGTGAGAGGCGGAGCTACAGGTGAGTCTAACCCAACAGGTGAGAGGCGGAGCTACAGGTGAGTCTAACCCGACAGGTGAGAGGCGGAGCTACAGGTGAGTCTAACCCGACAGGTGAGAGGCGGAGCTACAGGTGCAGCCATCCCATTATTATATAATACATTTATCACATTTTTTTACATTTTTCTTTTAATTTTTGCATAAAAATTACGGCTCACAAAAAAAAAAATCACATTTATCTGTTTTTTCCCCTAAAAATGTCTTTCCCCATTTTTTTTTTTTTTAATGTTTAATAAAACAAACAAATGTCTCGGCTCTGGTTTCAGAGTCTGACCCTGAAGCTGGAGGAGGAGTCTGCTCTGAGGGCGGAGGC
The DNA here is from genome assembly GCA_007210695.1 of Neogobius melanostomus. Classification (NCBI taxonomy): domain Eukaryota; kingdom Metazoa; phylum Chordata; class Actinopteri; order Gobiiformes; family Gobiidae; genus Neogobius; species Neogobius melanostomus. The sequence goes on from VHKM01000322.1 coordinate 254,572, forward strand.
GGAGCTCGCGCTGAAGAACTTCTCGAAGGACGTGGACGAAGCGACGGCCGTGAGGATGGACCTGGAGAGACGCCTGGACGCTCTGAGTCAGGAGATCTGCTTCATGAAGAAGGTCCACCAGGAGGAGCTGGAGGAGCTCAGCAGCTTCATGGAGGCGCAGCAGGTAAGGAGGTCCACCAGGAGGAGCTGAGGAGGTGCAGTCCTCTCAAAGGAGATCCTTCTGCTCCTCAATATCAGGCTCATGTTTCCCTGGGACAAACTGGAGCTTCTGTTCACTCACAGGTGAACGTTCTCATGTTTCTGTTCCGTGTCTGACCTTCTTCGTCTCATCCCAGTCTTTGCTCCGATAGGAGGAGCTTCAAGCTGAAGAGACAAGACAACAGGCTGTGTTTTCATTTAAGCTCAGACCCAACAGCCAAAATAAACCAGCCAGTGAAGAAATATGAAACGTTTGGTTCATATTTGTATTTTAGATGCCGTATAATAATTACATGTAATAAACTTCAGTTGGAAATAAATCAGGTTCAAATGTAGAGCAGTAAATAAAGTATCGATAAATCCGTAACAATCCACACTCTCCTCTCTCTGACTCAGGCGTCTCCTGCAGAGGTGGAGCTGACGTAGTGTCTCTCTCTCTCTGACTCAGGCGTCTCCTGCAGAGGTGGAGCTGACGTAGTGTCTCTCTCTCTCTGACTCAGGCGTCTCCTGCAGAGGTGGAGCTGACGTAGTGTCTCTCTCTCTCTGACTCAGGCGTCTCCTGCAGAGGTGGAGCTCCTCCGCCCGGACCTGACCTCCGCCCTGAAGGAGATCCGTGGTCAGTACGAGTCGATGGCGGTGAAGAACCTCCAGGCGTCTGAGGACTGGTTCAGGTCTAAGTTGGCGAGCCTGACGGAGCAGGCGGCGCGCAGCGGGGAGGCGGTGCGAGCGAGCCGGGAGGAGCTGGGCGACTTCAGGAGGACGCTGCAGACCCGGACGATCGAGATCCAGAGCCTCCGAGCCGCCAACGACAGCCTGGAGAAGACGCTCAGCGAGATGGAGGAGGCGCACACCAACGAGACCGCTGCACTGCAGGTCAGGGGCGGAGTCAGGGGAGGAGTCAGAGGTCAGGGGCGGAGTCAGAGTCGGAGGTCGGGGGTGGAGTCAGAGGGCAGAGTCAGAGGGAGGACTCAGAGGTCAGAGGGCGGAGTCAGAGGTCGGGGGCGGAGTCAGGGGCGGAGTCAGGGGCGGAGTCAGAGGGCGGAGTCAGAGGGCGGAGTCAGAGGTCAGGGGGTGGAGTCAGAGGGCGGAGGTCGGGGGTGGAGTCAGAGGGCAGAGTCAGAGGGAGGACTCAGAGGTCAGAGGGCGGAGTCAGAGGTCGGGGGCGGAGTCAGGGGCGGAGTCAGAGGGCGGAGTCAGAGGGCGGAGTCAGAGGTCAGGGGGTGGAGTCAGAGGGCGGAGTCAGAGTCAGAGGTCGGGGCGGAGTCAGTGGGGGCGGAGTCAGGGGCGGGGGGCGGAGTCAAGGGGCGGAGTCAGTCAGAGGACGGGGCGGAGTCAGGGTCGGAGTCAGAGGTCAGAGGGCGGAGTCAGAGGGCGTGGGCGGAGTAAAAAAATCATTAAAAAAAGATTAAAATGCGACGAAAATGTAACGAGGCGACAAGAAAAAGAGTTTGGATCAGTTCTGTAGGCCTTAGCTTTCAAATGAGGCGTTGGCATATATCCAGTCCAGAAGCTTTTAGATTTGGGTAAAGCCAGATTGTAGAAAATGAGCTCAGTTTGTCCAGTGCAGAGCCTCACTTGAAAGCTAAGAACTTGTAGTTGTGAGTAAACCTGGTTAATGTTGATCTTTATCGAGCTCACTCATGTGATTTTGTTCCAGGACACCATCAGTCACCTGGACGCCGAGCTGAGGAACATAAAGGGGGAAATGGCCGAACACCTGAGGGAGTACCAGGACCTGCTCAATGTGAAGATGGCCCTGGACATCGAGATCGCCGCCTACAGGTCTGAACGTGCATCACAGGAGGAGGTTTACGCTGATGTAGATTTACTTCCTTCATGTGTTTGGGTGACTTTAGCCTCACGTTACACCCTCTGGAGCTTTGTCCTGGGACTCGAGTCTCCCAACACAGTCTCACTCCGAAAGCGTCATAAATTGACGAACGGTCAGTCGCCTTATGAGTAATATAGAACGCAAAAGGTCCCGTTTGCGTCTCCAGTAACGCAATGGGTTTGTAATGCATATATCCATTTCCCACATGTATTTCATGTGCCACTAGATGTTTTATTGTATATATGTACATATGTATATTTTATTCACTATATCTTGGCTTTGTTTTTTGTGTTTGGATGTATGTTGTATACATATACGTTTTGCCATAGGCCATTATGACAGCATCCTGTGATGCAGCAGGCCACACCCTATATAAGGATGGCTTCTCATTCATAAAAAACATTTTGCCTGACGAAGGCCACTGGCCCAAACGTTGCATCAAATAAAGGAACACTGGTGTTTGGAGTATACAGTGTGAGAGTTTTTTCCTGTTCTACGTTTGACTTCTATACATTCTCTTATGCACCTGTTTTATACAACAGATGTGTGAAGTAAACCGTCTTTAATTGCTGAAAAATTTATAAAAATAATCATTCTAAAAATAAAATAAAAAGGCCTCCACTCCAAACCTTAAATGTGCTTTCAGATTCTTCTGCACAATGACGTAAATAAGGCTAATAAGATAAGATAAGATAGCCTTTATTGATCTCACAATGGAGAAATGTACTTGTTACATTCAGCTCTTAGAAACACTCAGAGTGTGCAAATAGGCAGGAAATGGTAAATGGTAAATGGTCACATTTTATATAGCGCCTTTCTACCTGCTTTAGGCACTCAAAGCGCTTTACATCAAGGAACCAGTCACCCATTCACACTCTCATTCATACACCAGTGTACGCAGACACTGGAGGCAAGGTGGGTGAAGTGTCTTGCCCAAGGACACAACGACAGTGGGCACCTGCGGGATTCGAACCGCCGACCCTTTGGTCACAAGACGACCCGCTCTACTCTCTGCACCACTGTCGGCCCCGAAATGTGAAATAAACAACAATTAATTAGTAAATAGTGGTATCTTATATACAAGGACTTTGTGGGGACAAAAAGTGTACACAGTAAATAATAAGTAAACAGACTGCAAAAAATAATAATAATAATGCTATAGTCGGTATCAGCAGTGCAGGTTTAGTGTAATACTAATATTTTACAATAAAAAATATAGATTGACCGCCTTCTTAGTGACGTCACAGTTTTGAACGCGTGTCATTGGTTGACGCGGGTGTCAATCAGAACAGCTGATCGTGTTTTTGTCTCTTGGCGCCTAATGAAACATATGATCAATAAATGCTTATCTTTGAACCTTAAATGGCTGACCGAGGCAAACATAAGGACATTTATATCATCGTGGACACTTGGCATCACTTTCACCCAAAGGACTTTTCCAGAGGAAGTGTAAATCGGCGTTACGATCCTCCATGGGACTCCAGCGGGCCGCAGCTCAAAGCTAACCCGAACAGAGCGCACCTTGGCTGGGTACAAGCCCGGCAAAGACCCGGCAAGCCATGGATTAAAACCGGACCATGACACGCCACTTGTGAGACTAAATACTGGAGAACTCGTCCCACGAAGACAGCAGAAGGTAGGGGAAAAGGCTTTAAACTACGTACTGCTGTATTGCAATGCCATATTGTAAAAGTTCCTGAAGAAGTTTTTGTGATTGGGTTGGGTCCGGCTTGGTTTGTCCTGGATCCATCATTTTTTGGCTTTGATGAACAACAGTTTGGCCTCAGATTCACGCAAATATGAATACTGTAGTTCTGCGCTTGTGTATGCGTGCTGAATGCGGTTTTGCCTGTCTTGCGAGGGATTCAAGCGAGTGTTGACTGTGATTTGCATGTTTCTTTAGCATTATTGTAATTGCAAATATACAGCGAGTCATTTTTGCATTTTTGATTGTTTTATAGTTGGCTAAACCGAGCAGAATTTGTACTACGTGTTCTATACTATGAGCTGTCCGATATCGTCAAATGAGCCGCGTCTGGACTCCCATTCAAATGCATTACACACCCATTGCGTTACTGGAGACGCAAACGGGACCTTTTGCGTTCTATATTACGCATAAGGCGACTGACCGTTCGTCAATTTATGACGCTTTCGGAGTGAGACTGTGTTGAGTCTCCAGCTTCACCCGGCGAGAGACTTCTATGAAACAAAAGCGACTAAGACTTAACTTGAATTTTGTCTTTATACTTCACTTTATTACCTGATTATATTTACCTATTTATTTGTTCAGAACAAAAAGAAAAAACGCGTGAAGTCATGTGAAGCGTTTGGGAGTGTTAGTTTCAAATGTGATACGAGTAAGGATTAAACAAGTCGGAGCTTTTGGTGTTTTCCACTTATGTCGGAAGTCGGGAAATCCGACCAGGATAAAACGTTTTCTCCGAGTTGTTGCGTTCCAGTTGTCCAGGTCGGAAACATCGGAGGTAGACACGTCCGTAAAAGTTACAAGTTACTTTGTTGCTCATGTTCGAGCATCATAATCAGTTTACAGAGAAACTTCATTGTAATATTTATTATAATTGTTGTAAATACAGTGATAATTTAGCACTAATTTAGCACTTTTCTTTCTTTGTTTTTTTACCGTTAATACGATTCTAGCAAGAGAGCACTAAAGCTTATACGTTTCACGTTGACATCGAACAAGTTTATTTGAGAAACATCTGCCAAATAACGTGGTTTAATGAAGCTTTACATGCGTTACATGTCACGTCGGCCATCTTTAAGTGCTCCTTCTCGGGTGAGCTGATTCTGTCCCGAGTTTCCGAGTCGGAATTACGGAGTTGGTGCGCGTTCCAGTTGAAATTTCCAAGTCGGAGCTCGGAAATTCCGACTTCCGAGATCAAGTGGAACGCACCATTAATCCGCTCATCCCTCGGTCCCACAAACTGAAACTGTTTAGGATTAGGACTTATTTCAGGTTTTAAACTGTTTTACCTGAAGATAGTTCCAGCTCAGTTATTGGTCGTTACTATGGAAACAGCATCACGTACAATAATGATCTTCCTCCGGGTCTGAGAGCTCCACAGATAAACACAGCAAAGACGCTACTTTATCTGAATCTCAGGTAAAAGGCCCAAAACTGTTTTATATGTTTATCTCCAGGTAAAATGAAGATATTTTCATATTTAAATAAGCCTTCATCATCAGATCTACAGCAGGTTCAGCTAAAGCCCGTCAGAGTGAAGAGGGCGATGACATCATCACTTAACAAACGTACAGAGCGAGATTAAACTGGACTGTGTGGTCATACAGGTTTAATGCACACGTTAGCGTTAGCATCTCCCTGACCATGTGGTAGGAGTTGATATAAAGATCAGTTTTAACATTTGGACATTTTCTGTGTCTCTCGTTGAGTTGTATCTTCTGCCTGGTGCAGGAGGATCGTAGTGATGGCCTAAAGGAGCCGAGGAATCGACTCACGTATCAGGAACAGAAAGAAACACGTGACCAACACTTCCACTGTGTCCTTTTGTATCGTTAACCCATCACTAGCAGAACATGGGACACGCTATTGTGCGTGTGGCGCTGCTTTTGCCCAGTGTGGCTGCGTCACAGAGGGAGGGCGTCTGCTCTTTATGGAAGCTTTTATATTTCCTCTGTCGTCTTTTATTCTTCCTGTAGAATCCATGTATCATTCCTTCAATCGTCAAACTGAAAACAAAAACGAATTACCAGGAAAAGTTTGCTTGAATGTAATAAACTCACTCCAAACGGCTTCATTTTCAAACGTTTAATCTGATGCTTAAAGGTGCACAACGCAAGTCTATGAGTTCTTGCAGAACTATGACCCCTTTGGCGACAAGCGGAATTGCATCCAGAGTTGTGCACGCTCATGGAACACACGCACGCTTGCATGAGCACGAGCAGTTCAGAACACATAAGCGACAGAGATTACACAAATCTTTTGTTTAGACTCGTAATGTCTACAGAGGTAAGAAAGTTATAAATCTGTAAGTTATTTGAATATGTGAATGGAATTTGCATTTGAGTAAACTACATATTAATGTTTGAGAGGAAAAACGGGGGTAGTAGGAGAAAACGTTTTCACCATTTCTACCTGTTTTGTGTTATGATTGGATTATAATGGTAAAGCGTTCATGAATAAGTTATTACTTTGTATAAGCTAAAAAAATAAGAATCACACCACACATCCTATTAGTTGGTCAAAAAGTACTAAAATGTCTCAAGCTAATAAACTAATAATCAAATGGCTCTGACATTACCTTCTAAGCTAAAACAGCCTAATCCACCGAATATTTACTGGGGTGTAGCCTGTTTTATTAAGACAATTATCCTGACCCTTTTGGCATTTATGTTGGCTATAAAGAAGCACCATTCAGGCAATAAACAAGTAGTGAGCACATCAGAAAATATGGCTACGAATTAGGGAAGAAACGGCTTTATTGTAAATAATTCCATGTTTGTAAAAATAAATAAATATGCACTGCTTATGTTTGACTTGGAGTCTGTTCAGGGAGCTGATGGCATCTCCTAGAAAAGCAAAACATACATTTTTTTTGCCTGGCCTGCCAGACACTCCTCCTTTCTGTTCAAAAGAAGAACCGTCTGGGCAGCTGCTCGCAGCCAATCATTTCACGATTTGACCCACATCGGTCCAATCACGCACCAAGAGACGGAAGCCGTCACCTGTCACCAACACGCACTCTTCCAAAACATTAAAGATGGCGGCCGATACACTGTTTTCTTCGGCTCTTTCGTCTGTTTTAAATCATTTGGAAAATATGAAATCCCTAAAACCGGAGCAAGAAACAGCGTTCGAAGAGTTCCTCGTAAAAAAGGACGTTTTGGAAAGGCTTCCTGCCGCTTGTTACTGCAACGTATCTAGCGTTGCTCTAATTGGTTGATGCCGTCTGTCAATCACGCCCACCGGGAAATTGTTGAGATCACGCTCGCTCCCAGACTATATGTCTTTGAAATATTCTATGAAAAGGCATGTCGTTTGGCAGGCCAGGCAAACATTTTTGCCATTAGAACAGTTATTTTATTATGGAAAAGGACATGGAAGTGATGTGGCAAAAATATTAATGAAAATAGGAATCTTGCATAAATACACACTAAAAGAAAAAACAAATGTTCATTGTAAAACAATGAAACACTAACACAACATACCTGCCCTCTGTGGACTTGTGACTGCACCAGATCAGCTGTAGGAGGGGGCACAATGCCAAACAGAGGTCCCAGAAACCAAGGGTCATCTGGTCTCAAGCTTCGTTTTCTTGAGAGTTCTCCTGCAGACTGAAGTTGTATTCCTAGAATGTTTGTCTGCAGGTCAGGGATGTAACTGTAGTCTTTTGCCTCTTTGTATCAGGTCTGTGACTTCTTGCTGTACAGTCGTTCTTGCCTGCAGAACAAATTATATGACATTAGTTCCCAAAATGTGCATTATATAGGAAAGTCATTAAGTAATCACTTACAACACTTGGCCTTTGTGGTTGTGGTGGTTGTAGTCCAACGCTGCAAGAAATGTCCTGGCTTCATATGAAAAGGCAAAGGTAGATCCGGGGCGTAGGGAATGGAAAACACCCCTCTCCATTAATCTCTCCTTGTTATAAAACACAAACATTACATTATCATTATCTCAAATACAAACATTATTCAGATTTACTTACGGGAAAAAAAAAGTCCAGAGACAAAGCACATAAACCACTGAATTACCTGAGGACTCCATTCGTCAGCTAAAACAGAAATACAGATGCATGTTAGCTATTTGAGGATTTGTAAATACATGCAGTTTATTTCTTACCAAGGGCAACAACACTGTTTTTAGTCTGTAATCGGTTGATAATGGCAGCCCTCTTTTCTGTCCAAAACTCCCTTACAGCTGGTACGCAGTAGAAATGCTGTATCCCACAGTAGAAGATGTCACCATTCTCATGTTCATGTATTTGAAGAAGAGGGCGATCTTGGTGTAATTATTCCCAGACAATAGCCCGTTTGCTGCGAGCAAAAAGTCCTTGCGTCCCATGTTTGAGCAACGGCTGGTTGTTTCACATCCACAACTTGTGTCCACATGGGCAAAACTATGCAGATAAAGAATAAGCATTACAAATGCACCTACATTATTTTCCATTTGATATTGTTGTTCATGACTTTTATAAAACACTACATAGCCATGTAGTACTCACCCACTCCACTATAACAGCAGACCCGGTCACATGTCCATGACAGCTTCTTCTAGCCCAATGATGAGAAGTTCATCCATTGATTCTGCATTGGACCACCAGTGCTGTGTAACAAAAACATTTATTCACACCTTTACAAGGAAAAGACTGTAGGAATTGCATTATGCATTATTATTATTTATTTGCAATTTACACACCATCTAAACCAGGACCAACTCAGGAGGACTAACTCAGAACACAACCAGGACTACACCAGGTCTGAACTAGATCTAGACTATGAATAAACCAATAACAATTGATTAGAATTGAGTACACAGTAACAGCAACGTTAGCCTATCAAGTAACATGTTTTCTCCCTCATACCTCATATAAACTACATTTTACTGATTTGCCGAAAAAGAAAACACACATACACAACGGCGTTGAAAATTCAGCCGTGTTGGTCAAGGACATGAGCTCTTTTAGCATTTTGCATCATTTTGAAGACGTTAGCCAAACACAAAAGGCTACCGGTAAACCATACACAAAACATAGTTAGCATCTTTTATGTTATATGTTTTATGTTGCACGATTGCTCCGAAGAAAATTCCTAGTTTGTGAACCTGTTCACTGACCATGACAATAAAACCAATTCTGATTCTACCCTAACCCTAACCCTAACCCTAAAGAATAAAGATACAAATACAAACATAAATACCAAACACAATGTCCGGCTGAGTTTGGGTTAAAGCGTCACAAAGAGGCGGGTCTTCAGGACGTCCTGTGTGAGTGACGCCTGTGATGTGTCTTTAAGGAAGCTGCTGGAGGGAGAGGAGACGCACTTTAACTCCGGACTGTCCTTCGGAGCCTTCGGCCAGCCCCGAGCCTCCGCCTCCGGAGGAGGAGCCGAGGCTCGACGCAGAGACGCCAAAGACAACGCCACGAAGGAAGTCTACGAGGAGGAGGAGGAAACGCAGATCCTTACCCACGCCTGAGAGCGAGGAGCGAGCGGAGCAGGAGGGAGGCCACGGAGAGCAGAGACACTGCCTGGGCAGAATAGTTCAGTGTGGCGGCCCCAGAGTCTGTAGTTCAGAGCAGAGACACTGCCCTGAGGCAGAATAGTTCAGTGTGGCGGCCCCAGTGTCTGTAGTTCAGAGCAGAGACACTGCCTGAGGCAGAATAGTTCAGTGTGGCGGCCCCAGTGTCTGTAGTTCAGAGCAGAGACACTGCCCTGGGGCAGAATAGTTCAGTGTGGCGGCCCCAGAGTCTGTAGTTCAAAGCAGAGACACTGCCCTGGGGCAGAATAGTTCAGTGTGGCGGCCCAGAGTCTGTAGTTCAGAGCAGAGACACTGCCCTGAGGCAGAATAGTTCAGTGTGGCGGCCCCAGAGTCTGTAGTTCAGAGCAGAGACACTGCCCTGAGGCAGAATAGTTCAGTGTGGCGGCCCCAGAGTCTGTAGTTCAGAGCAGAGACACTGCCCTGGGGCAGAATAGTTCAGTGTGGCGGCCCCAGTGTCTGTAGTTCAGAGCAGAACACTGCCCTGAGGCAGAATAGTTCAGTGTGGCGCCCCAGTGTCTGTAGTTCAGAGCAGAGACACTGCCCTGGGGCAGAATAGTTCAGTGTGGCGGCCCCAGTGTCTGTAGTTCAGAGCAGAGACACTGCCCTGAGGCAGAATAGTTCAGTGTGGCGGCCCCAGTGTCTGTAGTTCAGAGCAGAAACACTGCCTGGGCAGAATAGTTCAGTGTGGCGGCCCCAGAGTCTGTAGTTCAAAGCAGAGACACTGCCCTGAGGCAGAATAGTTCAGTGTGGCGGCCCCAGAGTCTGTAGTTAGGAAGAATTTAGGAGAAAATGTAAAATAAAAATGGTGTAATTTGTTTGTTCTTGAATGAGAAAAAAGGAGGAAATAGGGAAAACCAGGGCCGGATCTTCAGGGTGAAAAAGGTGATCTGGTTTAACGGTGCCCAGTTCTATGAAAGAGTGACTTTAAGAACATGTGTCTGTCAGGGTTTAGGTTTAAGGTTCAGAACTCGCAGATTAAATCTGTCGGAGCCGAAACAAAACTCATTAAATAATAAACATGTTTTACTTATTCTGCAGTTCTTGAAGAAAGGGCTTCCTCTTGCTCCAACACGTTCAGTCCCTGTTCTAAATTGGTATCACTACAAATACAAGAGAATAGCAGTTTATGAATAATTTCCTAAACCAATTGATTGTGGTTTTGTGGTGTTTGAGTATCTATTTTTCCATGGCTAGCATCAGTAAGGCTGTGCACGCCATTTCATTAGACTATTATCTTCAATCCACTACAGTTCACACATTGTTGGGGGTATGGGGCTTTGAATTTCAATAAAAAAATGTGTCTGCCCTTTACTGTGGTGTTGAGTGCTAATCTAATTTACAAAAAAAACATTCTTACCTCTCAGATAAGTCCCCGTGGATGCTCGATAGTGTTGTATCGATCATCATCATATTTATCATTCAATAAACATCAGATGTTAGCACTACATTTAGAGTTTGGCATTAGACCTACTGCATGTCTGCACGTCTCCAAATCTCAATGCTACATTTGATGTAATGCCAGTATGCACAGAAATATACATAGTCAAGACACGTGTAAAGTTGTGAAAAACATCCGTGGTGACCAGTGTCATTGTTTACAGTAGGCTAACCTTATAGCTTTATAACGCGATGCAAACAGTTGCATTTACCTGTCCATAAGAAACGTTGCCAAGTCTTCATCCGTTCTTTAGTTGAGCTCACGAAGCTCCGTCCATCTGTTGAACGTCTCTCCGATATAAACTCCACATCGATCTTGCATTAGTTTTTCTGCTAGATGGGCTTTTGAACCATTTACATTTCTTTTGAGAAGTCGCAGGCAGTCGTAGCTTCTGTCCGTGTGCAGGTTGTTGTGCGGCGGCGCTCGGGGGTAATGGCGGATCCAGCAGAAACAGAAACACTCTCTGCACGTGCTCAGTTATCGGGCGGAGCATGAAGTGTCAATCATCGTCTTACTCACATTTTATTGGTTAACGCCATCGGCGAGGGAACTCTTGAGTAGTTGCTGAGATCAGAGAAGGAGGGACTTAACAAAAATATTATAATAAATATTTTTACTTACTTTATATCAAAACGTAAGGCCAGAAGGTCAATTTTGTACATTTCTTAAAATTTGTAATACATTTAGAAATCCAGACTATCACTTTAAACAATGTACTTTCATTTGCCAAAACTAATCCCATGAAGTCAAACAGAAATTAAGGTTATAATTCTTTGTATGGAAACTGGAAAAAAAACTATACAAATCCTAAAAATCCATTTCATTTGTCCCGATCATAGCAGTGCGGTTTGGAATCGTCACAAATATCCACTTATGGAAAGTTATGGGTTGGAAAACTACATATCTATTTGCAAAAGAACAACCACAATGTGTCAACAGCATCAGCATCAGATAGTCATAATAAGGACTTGAGCGTACTGTTTGTGCAATATTCCTTTTTTCAATGTAATGTTTCCTTTGTGACGCTGGGAAGCAGCAGCAATATCCCCCACAGAGAAGTGTGGACATCAGGAGGAGCCTCTGGGCTTCAGCTGAACCTGCAGAGTCTGAGGAGCTGTTAGTCACAATCAGGTTTGTTTCTTGGCCATTGTTAGTGAACAGGTTCACAACTAGGAATTATGTTCAGTTCAATCGTGAACATGAACATAAAATAATGAACTATAAAAACTTCAAACTATAAGGGCATAAAGAAGATTAAATCTAAACTATGACAACAATGACATAGGACAACAGCATGAGTGTATTTACAGATGTGTAGGTGCATTAAGTGTGAGCAGCAGATATGAGTGATACCACATAGCGCAATAAAGCAATAGAGTCAACAGGGTTTGACGTTAGTAACCAAAAAAAAGATTTACATTTTGGCCTGTGACATACAGCGCAATTATTTACTAAAATAACATGGAACTAAACTTACCATGTTCATTAAATTATGCTAGCATGTTTAAATCATCTGACAGTTATATGTTAAATCAAATAACACAAGCTACAGTATATTAGTGCCATTATTTCAAATGTACTTGAGCTATATTTTCAGAAATGTGCTGCTTACACAGTGTTTTCATTCGTTTACATGTGTTGTAGTTGTAAACACATGCTAGATTCATGATACATTTGGTATTTAGTTTGGGCTAAAGACTTAGAGAAACATAAACTTACTTGATATGTTTGTTAGTCAGCGTTTATCCTTGTTTTTAGTCCAGTCCTGTTTTGCTCAGACTTCAGCCGCTAAAACACACGAGGGAGAACTCTGCTCGTTCATGAGTCCTCACGCACACGCTCGTGCACGCCCACAGCACTGGTGACGTCACATCATTGGGAAACTTTTTAAACATTATTTTTGATGCTTTACAATTTTTTTACGGACAAAAAAAATCAATGTCCTAAAAATAGTAATTTTAAAGAAATATATTTGCCTTAGTCTGAACCTCCAGATCCCTGTGGACCATTTTACAGGCCGCTCCTTTACATGAGTGTCTACGGAGAAAAGGGCTTTTTGAGCCGCTGGCTGCAATACCACGGCCTGCCACTAGCACGAACTGAAAACGGGTGAAAGTTTACACACACACACACACACAACTCTGCTGCTCTGTGATTGGCTGAGGTGATTGGCTGAGGTCACATGTTTTACAGGAAGCTGACATTTCCTGGACTCACCCAGGCTCCAGATAAACTCTCCTCAGAGCTGTCTGTGTCTGCGAGCATCAGATCCAGGTGAGTCTTTAGGATTGATTTATTTTCCAAAAACTCATTCTGTATCAAAGAGGATGAACATAGATTCAGTGGAAACATGATCAGACTTGTCTTTAGTAACTGTGCAGTCAGGCTTCTGTCCCACACTTTTCCTACAGATTCCTCTTTGTTTCAGAGTGAAGCCTCTAGACTTTTGGATTGTGTCAGTATTGTTTATGTAAAGAGCGTTGAGATATTTAAAACAAAGCAGCAGTGCAGAGCCCGCCCTGTTCCTGTTTGTTAGACCATAGGGCAGCTCACAGTTGTTGTGCACCTCGTCTGTGCACTTCTGGTGCAGCAGGGCCCAGTGTTAAAATAGACAATAGATAGCATTGTGGCGGTTCATGTTGTTCACATTATAGACAGTAGGGATGGGCAACATGAAGCCTCATGAAACACCAAAGCATTTGAAGCGATTGTGCCGAAGCTTCGAAACACAGTTCGAAACCGACTCCACAGTGACATCAAGAGGCAATGTTTCAGTACTACAAGATTCACAAAGGTTCAGCTGAGAGATGAAACACTACACCAGTGGGTGCTACGGGGTTCAAGCATACACCCGCATCTTTGGCTGTTTTGTTTGTTATTGTATCTTTGCTTTCTTTGTTGTCAATGTTGTTTTTGTTTTTCAGTAGGCTTATGTGTGAGTTAATGTTGTTGCCCTTTGGCTATTTCAGTTATCCTTCATTCAGTGTCAGCTTTAAATCAATGTAAACAAACATTCAAAAAAAAAAAAGACACCCACGTCTTTGGGCGAAGTTACCTTGTCAACAATATGATTTAATAGATATAACCCGTAAATCACGAGTGTCCTTTGATTCTCTTCTCACATGTGAGCATGGTCGGCCAATAGCGTGCTGGGACCATTTCAGCCCGACAATGTAGAGAAGACCGGCCCACTTTTCTGTGGGTTTATAGCTCAGTGATAGAGCGCTAGTCTCTGGTGCAGGAGGTTCAACTATGACTTTGTCATTTTTCTAACGCTCTTTTTACATGGGCCGCTTTCAAGATATTTTTTCAGAAATATAATGTTCTCTGCTGTGGAAGGACTTAGTCTATTTCTTTTCTTACTAATAACTTCTCCTGCTTTAGAAAACACTCTCACACAGGTACACTTGTCGCTGACATACACAAGTATTTTTTTGAGAGAATGAACAAATGTGGGAATCTCTCTCGTCTCTCACAAACCCACAAGGGACAGATGTGCTGACGTCTTTTAAACTTTATGGGAGATAGGTTGAGACAGGTGCGCTGTTCTGTGGTTCATTGAAACTCCTGTCAATCAAATGTGTGTTCGGCACGTGGGTGCCCCCTAGTGACACACTTGCCAAACAGCGGCGTTTCATGAAACGTTTCTCAGATCCAGTCACGTGACATGCGCGGTTTGAACCTTGTTTTGAAGCAGTGTTTTGACGCATGCGCCATGAGACTTCCACACAGTGTCCAATCCCGTGGTTCAAGACGGCCATCCCTAATAGACAGAAGGATCACGATAAGCAGAAGGATAATGTGGAACAGATTTTGATATATTGTGCCTATTTAACTAATTTACAAATACCCATTGTAAACAACAACAAAACAATCTCATTAAAGTGTAATGTGAAAAAAGGCTTTTAATTACAATAATTATGGAAAACAATGAAATCTATTAACAAAATGTATGTAAGAGTACATTTGTTTGAATGTCTTTATCATTATTATTTTGTACAAATGTATATATGTGTATATATATATATATATATATATATTATAATATAATTTTTTTGCCTATTAGTTTCTTTGTCATCATTTAGCGTAGGGGATGTAACCTGAAAATGAAAACGATGACTCGCAAATTGTTGTTTGCATGTTTGCAATGTTACATCAGTTAATATTCATCAACAGATACAAAATATTGGACTAGTTTCCCTCCGGTATGATTGTCACAACATTTATGAACCGCACGGCCTACTTTCTTTTTCTTACACGCACAAAAACTTTGTAGTTTTATGGAAATACCGTCCTCTCTGGCTTTGTTTACGCTGCTTCTATTGACGCGCCAGAACCGGAACCTGCTTTTGCCGCAAAGCATTATGGGGATTCAAAAGTGCCCTATGGGGAAACTACTGCTGTGCTGAATCTTCCCAGATTCCACTCTCTCCGTGTTTGCCGTGTTCCACTCCGACCTCCGCAACAAATGTGTTATTTTCAATGTTCAGAAACTTTCCACATCGTCCACTCTTTTTTTGTTTGTTTATTTCTCAAACTCGTTGCTTTGCGCGTGCTCACTTGGAGCCGCAGCACCGGTGGAGAGGCCCGGGTCGGACTGAAGAGGAGGTGGTGGGCGTTAACCCTGTCGCAGCCATTTAGGAGGAGCGGAAGATGTGTAATCACAGGGAGAAACCCAGTGTTCACATGAATGAGCTTAATCTGTGTTTGTGGCTCTGATTCACCCACAGGCCGAGACTCGGAGGAAATGGACCAAAGGGAAACAAAGTCCTGTGGCTCTCAGCCTCCAGGGGGCAGCACTGAGCCACAGCTCGATGGGACAAAGTGAGTTCAGTCGTTTCTTATCCACTTTAAGGCGAGACGATGCAGGTGAACAGGGAAACTTTTACATTTAAAGGTGTTAATGTGAAACTTCTGCTGTAGATTAAAGGCATCAATATGAGACAAAAAGGTGTTTGTAATTTCATGTTTTCATGTGAAAAATAAGGCGTTTTATGTCTAAAAATGCCCCAAATTCCCCATATTTTAGAGACTAATGGATCGAGCCAGGTTTAAATGTATCATTTAAAATAAGCTGTTTTTAGTGGAAACATCTGTTAAACGATTAATTTAGCCTTGGTTTTTTAACTTAAAAGCTCAATAAATCAGTCAGGAAATAGATATTAAAAAAATGTCTGAAAAAACTTAAAACTATATTTCAGTCCAATCTGAAAAGTGTGTAGTTTGTAATAAATCTGTGAGAAATACTGAATCAGTGAATAATTAAACATGTTTTTGTGAAGATTAGATTTTTATGTTTTGTTTCCAGGTGAAAGTTTATGTTTGGCCTCAGTGTCTCTCCTTCACCTCCTTCAAAGATCAGTGTGTTTTTAGACAAAGCTAAACCAGATTATTTCCTCCACAGAAGCAGATCTACAGCCTCAGTGTCCGCTCTGTCCATGAAGAGTGACCGGTCTAAAGACTTCCCTCTATACTTCAGTCCTGAACCTGCTCCAGACTCACGGTGAGACAGTCTTTTATACAAAGCTCAAATTCTATATCTTTAATAAAACAACTTCTGTTCAGATTTGCAAACATTCTTTCAAACGAAGAATGAGGGAGATTTTGCTGATAAAATGGGAAACGTTTAACAAAATTGGTAGAATTTCAGCCAAACAGCATTTTAATGTGTTTTACACCAGAATTTTGACAATTTCCAACAAACTTGCACAGTAACAATAGTAGAGGTCGGTCGATATATCGGGCCGATGTTTGGATATTTTTCATTCGACTATCGGTTGATTTAACGCCAATTAAAGGCCGATATCCCCTGAACTGAAAGTGATGGAGACTTCCCTCTTTTTGCTGTGGAAAGAGCTCCGTCAGAGCTTTAAAATGAGCCTCATGAGCAGAGAAACATCGCGGTGAAAATCAGTCACAAGTTTATTCGTCTAGTTTATGTTTTATGTGACAGACTTTTGCGTTTCATAACCAGTAGACACTTCAGAGCGTTTTTTTGTTTTGGAATCTGCTGATTTTTGTGTTTCAAACGAGCTTCCTCTGAAGAACCGACTAAACATGAATGTCCTGAATAAATCAGCCCTATGCCCGTCATACAGCGCCCCTGCTGTCACAGTTCAACACATTTTACAGTTTAGAATCTTCATACACAGGTTAAAGGACCAGACGTTTGGACAAATCAGACAAAAACATCACTGGTGCATCGGCCTCAGAAAAACCCACATGGGTCGACCTCTAAAAGAAACTTCTTTCCTACAAATTAGATTTAAGGACAGTTTAAATCCCATGAATTCATGACATTCTTAAAGAGCAGCGCCTCAAACAAACACGCCCACAGTCGGCGGGACACGCCCCCCACTCTGGCTCAGATGAACTTCCACAAAGTTGGGACATGAATTCATTCAAACGTGGTTTACATATTTCAGATGTCAGTAAAAGAATGTTGTTGTTTGCTCAGCCTCAGACCTCTCCATCACTGCCACACAGTGTTGGGAACGTTACTTTAAAAAAGTCATTAGTTATAGTTACTCACTACTTGTTACTAAGTGAGTTAGTAACTGAATTACTCTATAATGAAAGTAACTCGTTACCAGGGGAAAGTAACTATTTGCGTTACTGTAAAAGAAGAAAAAGTTTCTATATATATTAAAGAATTTTGATTTTTTTTTTTTTAGCAGTTTTCAAAGTCAGTGTGAATGAGTAGAACAGACAGAGGTGTATTTATGTCCTATCATGTCAGAGATGTTCATAGTAACTGAATGGGGGTAGAGTGAGGGGGGGGGCTCTGTGACTGAACAGTATTCAAAGAGTGTCAGGGGTTCGTTTCCAGATTTCCCCAAATGATGGCAAGGTCAAAGGTTTACCTCCAAAGGCTTTATTGTCCAGTGGTAAAATATATACAGTGCAGTGAATAACGAGGTGAAAATAAAGTATTTACAAACAGGACTTGCGGCAGCCACACAGTGCCCTCTCCAGTCCCAACACCAACTAACTCCAGAGCCCCAATGCTCCTCTTTAATACCCCTCCCCCTCCCCCGGGCAGACCAACAATAATTGAGGGGGGTATTAAACATTCAGAAAAGATAGACGAAACAAAAACCATTTACACAGAAACAATAAGAATAAATTGCCCTACATACGACAACCTAAATACACACACAAAACACAATAAGTCACAAAATAATCACTAGAAGAAATGGTTTCAGTCCGGGTCATGTGGTTGCCCAGAGCGCGCCACAAATGCGCTACAAGACACGCACCCAGGAAGTGCCTCGGTTTGCCCCACTACGCGAGGCAGACGGACTGACAGCAGCAGCAACAGGTGAGAATGTCCAGTGTGAATGTGATGCGTGGTGTGTAGGCAACGAGTGTGCGCCCACGTGCGCTACAACAGGGAGAACAGTCTTCCAGTCTTTTACCGAGGGACAGTTTGTGAATGCACGACCGCGGGACATGAGCGCGGCCGCGAGGGGAGGGGGAAAGAACAGGGAAAGAGTGAGAGCGCACTCCGCTCCACGCTCTCCCGCTCTCCCGGGCCATACGAGAGGGAGAAACACACGGGGTCTGAGTGACGAGGAGCTACTGGCGCCACGTCACAAAGAGAATGAGGAGGAACAGGAGTAAAAGAAACATGTGCCAACGATCAGGGCAGACGTTACAGCATTGTGCAAGTCTCTCTGTTCATTCATCAGGCAAAACGTAAAACAATCATCAGCAAATATAAGGTTAACTGCCCTAACAGAAAGTTAGCGCCCTGCAGCAGGGCCGTGCAGAGAGCTACAGAGGGGCAGGGGCTCAAAACTCCTCCCCCGCGACCGCTGACAAACCAACCGTTCCCGCTCCTCTTAAATCCTTATCACAATCACATTTATTTATTTATTTATTTACAAAGTAAAAGGAGCTATAGGAGCTAAACATATCGATTTGGGGAAAGCCAACTGCCATTATTATTTCAGTTTATTAATACTATTTTTTGCCAGTATCTTTGCTAGTGGGGGACTTTGCATGGGGCATCTGCTGAAAACAGGGCTTAAGAAAAGGACATAAACTATGAGAATGTCTGGCCGTGAGTTTCACGTTGTTTTAAGAGAACATAGAGCTGAAATATTGTGACACAAATACGTGGCGAGGATGCGGCGCTGAGCCGTGATAAACGGCGCTCGTGTCTGACACAAGGTTTATTTTTAGATCATAAACTGTCGACTTGTTGACCTCATTGTTCCTCGATTAGAGAGCGATCTGAAGCACAAGGTGTGGAGATCATGTTCTGTGCAGGAGAGGCCTCTGCTCTCACTTCCTCCTCTCTCTGAGCGCCGCTCTCTGCTGCAGGGCGGTGGGCGGGGCTAACGAGGGCGTGTACATTTCTGATTTAATTTAGTAATATAAGCTAATAAGGCTTATTGGGACAAAGCAATGATAAGGACCGTGGTAAAGCTTTGGATAAACAAACTATAATACAAATAAATAAAAGGTATGGAGGGAAAAGGGCCCTTCAGGTGCATGGAGCAAAAGGGCGGGTGCTCAAGCCCCCTCTGCCCCCTCCCCCCTCTGCACGGGCCTGCCCTGCAGTGACTCTGGAGCGGAGAGAGGAAGAAGATTCTGCGTCTTTGGGTTAAAATAAGTTCCAACACTACAGATCAATGATCACAACTGGATTCTCGCCCGCTGCCGCGCTGTGGGAGGACGAGCCGCGGGTCTGGACCACGCGTTGTATTTTGGAGCAGCGTGAGTTACTCAGTGGACTCCGACCCACCCTCTCACTGCTCCTGCTGTGTGAGCTGAACACCACGGCGCTCATTAGGTCCATTGTAACGATAAAACGGACACCGTAACGACTGGGAGAGTCATGAATTCTCTGGTTACTGAAAAATAACTTGTTATCTAATGCTGTCTTTAAAACGTTATTTCCAAAACACTTGCCTCCACACCAACACAAACTGCCACTGTGACGTCTGACTAAAGGCAGCTCCAACAGAAACCTGCTGCTTTCCTCAGAAGCTCAGATAAATCCAGCTCACGTGTCTAGGCTGAAAAACCTTCTCTCTCCACAGACGATCTACAGCCTCAGTGTTCCGCTTCTGTCCATAAGAGATGCCGAGTCTAAAGGGTATCCCTCTAACTTCGTCCTGAACCTGCTCCGGACTCACGGTGAGAAAGGCTTAATGTGGTGTAAAATGCATCTCCAAAATAAAAATAATGGGACAGTGACTGAGCTTTAATGATTGAGGATCTACATTCCAAACTCAGAGAAGGTTACAGGAATTACAGTTTCCTCAAAATCCATCTGTTATTTCAGAGGCTGTCCAAAGTTCCTGGGGGCAGAAAGCTCAAAACGTCTTGTCTGATCTATGTTTCAGTATTTTTAGCCTCGCCTCTTGGAAGCTCTGCAGGTGTTTTAAATGTGTTCATGGAGATAGCTTTGAAAACCTCGCGTTTAGACGAACTGCGTAAAAGACTGGCAGCTCTTGAGGAAGCAGCCACGTGGCTGCAACGTCAGTCACTGTCCACTAAGACTTTACTCACACACGGACTAGACATTTGAAAGACTGTTGTATACATGTAAGACAGAGGACGAAGTGACAGCTTTTCTGTTCAGGCTCTTACGGCTTCACCCTGTATCTGAAACGGAAAACACCGAGCTGCAATGTAAGGACAGCTTTAAGGTTTTCATTCTAAGAGTTTGGACAAATAAATTCTATGAGTGAGAGACAGTACTGGCAGGTGTTTTAAAATGTTCATCCACTTTCAGTCAAATATATGGAAAAGGGGAAATTATGTGTTTAGGTCAATTTTTTACTGGCTTTAAAATAGTTAATTGTTTCAAACTTATAATTGTTTGTGCAGAACTTGAAGTGGTTAACATCATTATGTGAAGAGTTTTTGGAACGTTTCTTTGATGTAATATTTGTGCAGCTCTGTGTCCTAGTGGTGAAGGTCTCCAGAAGGTTCTGAAGGAGCATAAGGCAGAGCCATGAGCAGCAGATTTGAGAGAAGGTGAGAGGGAAGGAAGAATTCAGGAGATTAGAACTCTTCTGAACGCATCTTCTAGCTGATACCATCCAGAGGCCTCGTTGAGAGGCCAGAGCCCAACTGAGGAGAGGAGTCTTGGAGACACAGTCCAGAAGAGCAGGCCAGGAGTCACCATCAGTGCCAGGACATCTTTAAAGCTCTGGCCCCCTGAGCGCGCAGGGGGCGCTGCAGCAGGGCTCCATCAGTCAGCCTGCTGACTTGTGGGCGTGGCTGTTTGGGGAAGAACTTCTCAAGTCCTAAAGTTCTGTCTGGATGGGCCAGGGCTAGAGAACAGGAGCTGCAGTGGTGGTGCCACTGTCCTTCAGAGAGATGAACCTGGTAGCAAGGGGGCGCTACAGTCTGAGGGCTGATCCAGTGTTCCATCCAGCGCTGATCCACAGGTCACTCTCATTTATATAAAGCTTACTTTGGTGTAAAGTTTGTGATCATTTTACTGTTGGAGTATTTCACCTTGCTCATTCGTTACATTTGAAATGAACTCAAACACTTTCCCGATCATCTCAAAATGAGTCAGCGGTTAACGCCCAGCGGACTTTTGGTTTGGAACAAATACGAGTCCAAGCCAGGTTCGGTCGTTCGGTCGGGGTTCTTTATTGATGCTCGTGAATTGTGAAGATAAAGCTTCAACTTCAGTGGCTTGAGCACCAACTAACCAGTGTGGAGTTAAAAGAGGCCACGCCCAGTCCTTTTCAGGGCCAATAAGATCAAGAAGATTTATATTCTGGACAGTTGGTGCAAGTCGTAGAGCAGGTGTTCTCATCATCGGGAAGGTCGGGTTAGATCCGGCTGTCCTTATGTCCTTGGCAAGACACTTGACGTCCGTGTCTGTTTACACTGCGTTGAATGAAATGAGAGGTGGAGGGGTGAGCGGTCTTACTGTAATAAGTACTTGTACGAGTACAGAGTGATCAAGTTTACCTTCTTTGAAGGTTTTCTGTTAAAGCGCTTCTTAAGACTGTTTACCATTTTTACTGCCAGCTAAAAAATCTAATGTGATTTTGATTTATTCTGAATTAATGCTCGCTTACGTTGTCACACGCTCCGGGCGAGAGGGGACTTTCTATTTTCAGAGGTTGTTTCATTTAGGCTTTAGTGCTGAGAAGTGAACTGTTCCAAAACCACCAATTCCGCTTAGTCAACGTGTGATAAAGCAGTTTTATAACGGTGATCTGCATTTCCTCCTTTCGCCCCCTATGTACATTACACTAAAACAGCCAGAAAATCTACATTTTTTCATATTTTTTTTCACTTGTTTTTAGCATTATCACATGAACTTACTTGAAATTTTCCAAAAACTAATGTTACATTATAAATGTTCTGGATTTTTACCCTAAAATCCAGTTTTTCAAAACTTAACTGGAAAAAAAATGTTACACAAAAACACAAAAGTGTGATAATATTTAGAATAATAAAATGTAAAGAGCTGAGGCTTTGTTGTTTCCAAGCCGTGTTTGTGTCACAGATGAAGTGAAATGGATTTGATGCGTTTTGTAGTTTTCTGTGTGGACGATTCTTTATTTGAAAATGGCAGCGGCTGAAACAGCCATTGACTTTCCATTATTAACACATGTTTTTTCTTTGTCTTCAAGGCTGTTTTAAAACTTCACTTTTACAATGTTAGCATTGTTTTAAGCACTTAAAGCACTTTGTGTTACATCTTGTATGAAAAAACGCGTTATAAATAAAGTTTGATTTTATTTCATTTCATTTGGAGAAAAGGAGTGAATTTGAAAGGTTTTTACTGATTTTATCAGATTGGACCTCGTTCCCATTGTTGGGGACATTGAATTAATCACTTATTTTTTTCCTAATGGTGATATAATGGAAATTAAGGGTTATGGACTTTTACCCTGAACTTCCATTTTTTTAAATCTCACTGAATACGATAAATCACTCAATCTTGTGACATCAGGGTTTCAGTTTGGAGAAAATTACTGAAATTTGCATTTTTACTGTATTTTATAAATTTTTTAAACTTTTTTTGACAGTGGTCATTTTTAAAGTTTTTTTTGTGAAAATATGGGATTGCTGAAAAGTGACCTCAACACCCAAAATAACCTGGACAGAGCCTGCGTCTGGATTTATTCTATGTTTCCCTTCAGGTTTTACAACAATGGCTCGTTTCCCTTCAACAGGATGATTTCTGCTTCAAACTAACCACTGATTGTGACACTGAGCTTTAGTCGTCTAAGATTTTAAACTGTGATCTTTACACTAATTTTGTCGATAAATTCATTGTTGTTTTAAAATGATATATATATTTATAGGAAACACATAATGCAACATCCTATAGTTTTCCCCCTCAGGCCACAGTTCGATATAGCTGACTGAAAGATTTACAGCATCTTGTGTACAATGTTGAAAAGTGGAAATTCTTTGAATCTGCAGTGGAAATGTCAGTGTCAACTCCTTTTTCTCTCGGGCAAAATACGTGGACATCACAGGATATGTTACTTTTTCCTGTTATTGGCGGGTGAGATTAAAATCTGAATCTTGGTATGGCAAGAAATAGTCCCAGGTTAGCCCAGGCCCCATTATATTCTAATGGAAAATACAAATTTCATTCACCTGCGACAATAGGAACAAATCCAAACTGAAACATACAGTCAAAATGTCAATCTGGACTCTTGTTCTTTCATTAATTGAAATGCTGACATTATAAAATATATGACTTTTATATGAGTGATAGAGAGAGCAAAGAGAAAAAATGGGAAGTCAATGAAAATGTTTATAATGGAAGTCAATGGAATAGACACATATTTGACAAAGAAAATCGTCCACTACAGAAAACTTCAAATGCTTCCAAACAATATTGGTCCAAACTTTGAACATCCAAGGCTCTAACACCAAAGCCCAGCCTCTCTAATGTTTATTATCAGGAAGATATTCAAGTTTTTTCTGTTTTTAGTTTTAGTTTTTGTTAGACATTTTTGTAAAGGTTTACTTAATAAGCTTGTAATTTTAAAGTGTTAAAATCCATAATTTATTGATGATTGGTAGTATTTGGAAAGACATGAAGTGTTCAAGAGATTTATGCAAAACAAAGTAGAACAATCTGAAATGTCTGTGGGTGATTTTCTGGGCTGTTTTTAGGCGTGAATGTTTGTACACTAGGGGACGGAAGAATAAATTGGAAGGATGACACAAGGGTTAAATGTTTTTCTCTGCCCCACAGGACGCTCACAGCCCACACTCTGCTCCGTCTGTAAAACTCCTTGTTCATCTTTGACGGCCTCGACGAGAGCAGCTGTCTCTGGGACTTCAGTGTGAGCTACTCTCTGAGGTCACAAGAGGACAGAGGTGGGCGTACTGTTGGGGACCTAATCAGAAGAGGCTGCTCATAGCTTCCTCACGCCCTATATATGTACCTCACCTCCCGCCAGCGGCGGTCCATCAGATACCAGCGCGGTGCTGGTGCACAGAGTCACGGAGGTCAGGGAGCTTCATGCACTGACCCACAGAAGGAGCAAGTACTTCAGGAAAAGAGGTTCTCAGATAAGAAGAAGCTTCAAACAGTTCCTGTCCCACCTCAGACCTCCGACAGCCTCCACACATGAGCCAGATCCCAGTCTTCTGATGGATCACCTCCAACAGTCTGGACCACGTGTTGAGAACCCATCAGAAGCGGACCATGCCCCAGACCCTCACAGACATGTTACGCACACTTCTGTTGGTGCAGACGCACAGGAAGAGGAAAAATACCGAAAGAGAAAGCTCAGAACAGAGCAGAGAAGAGTTTGTGGAAAGAGTATTGTTCAGATCTGTTTATGGTCGAGGGGACACAAAAGAGGTCAGGTCTGAGACTATGGGGGGCTGACAGAGGCCGACACAGAGTGCTCCTGAAAAGCTGGGGAACTGGACCTTTGAGCATCTCAGACAGGAAACTCAATGGTTCTACCAAGAAGACCTGGAGAGGTGGGTCTGGACCTGAGCGCCGGGCTCGGTTACTCCGGACTCGTTGCACTGAGATCTTCAAACTGATAGAGTGTGCTGTTTCAGAGCCAGTCGTCTACGTGCTTATCACTGAGTGCAGGAGTATTCTGTGCACCGTTTTACCTGCACCACTGCTTAGGAACACCAGGAGGTGGTCAGGGAGTTTCTTTATTGGAGTGAAGGAACGTCTCAGGTTTAAGTCCAAAAGGTTCCTTCCAGAAGCTTATGAGTCCTGCAGAGTCCAAACGGCCACCTGGACCTTGTTTGTGCGGTTCCTTCATGGCTCCCAGTCTGGAGTCCACCACAGACTTTTAGGAGCTCTGCCTGAGTACAATTGACCAATCAGAAATCACAAGATAGTCATTAACCTTAAGAGATGAGCATCAGAGGGAGTCTCTCCCAGAACATCAACATTGTCCACTGTCTGATGGAGCTGAAGGATCAGTCTGTGCAGCAGCCAGTCCAAGGACTTTCCTGTGAAGGTCTGTGAGGTACGATCTAAGGAGGACTGTCTGAGATCCGTGCTCGGGCTCTGGAGCCTACATGGCTGCAGATGTCCAGAGCAGGTTCCTGAGGAGCTGGGACCTAAACAAGTAGCACACGTCTAATCAGAGGTAAAAAGAGAGAAACTGGGGAAACTGATCCAGCGAGTGAGGAACTGCAGGAAGTTTGTGTGAGTCCCTCAGGTCACAGACAGGCAGCTTCACACACGTTTAATCACACACATGTGACTCTAACATCTGTTACAGGTTTAATCACTTGTGGAATCTCAAGAGGTTCACTGTGAAGTGTTGGCGTCCAGCGCTTGAGCTGCAGCCCCTCCCATCTCAGAGAGTTGGATCTGAGTCGTAATAAACTGAGTGACTCTCAGTATCTGCGCTGATTGTTCTGGGACTTTGAAGGAGTCCTCACTGTCAACTCTCGTTCTCAGTGTTCAGGTGTGGTGTCTAATCAGTTTGACTTTTCTTTAATTGTCTTCAAAGTACTTTAAGCACACTTGCAGTGAAATTGTACCAAAGTTGATAATTGAAACACCAAGCATTTTATGGACAATTATTTCATCATAAATGTCAAACAACGGAAGCCTTTGCTGTGAGCGGCTCGTGGGACCTGACTGTACTTAGCTGGAGCGGGAGCGTCTCCAGCTCGTTCCATGGAGACGTTGACTAGGCTTAGTAATATGAGTTTAAACAGGTAGGTCCTACATACCATGTGGGACAGTGCACTTTAGGGCAGTTTCTCCAAATGTAGGTTTTCATTCCACGCTGGCAACAATATCTCCTTTGTCGCTCCTGCAGGCTCGGCTTGAAGAGATTTTTCACTTTTATTCAGGGATTTTAAAGACTAATACTTACCCTGGATTGTATTGAGCTTTGAACCCCCCACAATTTCGAGATTATATTTACTAAGGTTTTCACAAAAAACTATAAAAGATCAAATCCTGAGCATTCTTTGGTCACTAATTATGTCACAAATACCATTTAAACCTGGCTCTGTCCATTATTGTTTGCCGCGGAAAATGCCACGTTTGGGACTTTTTTATTTATAAAATGCTTATGCAAAAAACTTGAAACATTTGATCCTCTAGGAAAGTTTCAAATTGACTTCTTTTGATTTTCTTTTTCTTATTCACTGGTGCACGTCTCGATCAAACTAAGCTTTTCTTGGGATGTTGAATGTTTTGTTGCATTAATGTTTGTTTGATATATAATGAAAGAACTGGCTGCAGGCCGGCTCTGATACTCGCTCTGACCAGAGTCACAGAGCAGCGTGTTGTTTAGCACAGAGGGAGGAAGAAGCTAACCCTGTGAATAGACCAGATTTCAGCATCAATATAGTGTTTTCTACCAATAAATGTTAAATAGTGATTCAAGTTAAGGAGAATCATTCTGAAAGTTTTCTAGAAACTCTTGTCCCTTTTAACCAAACTTCATTATTCTTTATTCAGATGAGTGACTTGTGGGTTTGGGTCAGGAGATATCAGCTGTTTGCCTCTTCTCGGATTCCTTTTCAGCTCGAAAAAGTCAACCCTCACATCTCACTGAGTGGGCTGGAGTGATAAAGACCGTTTGACTAGGAGTGTTCATGTGTGGATTTTTGAAAGGACAGACTGTTCGCCTGCAGACTCTCAGGTCAGTTCACTGTTCTCTGTGTCGGGTTAGGTTTTACAGAAAAGAGTTGGGGAAATATGAGTTCAATATGCATTCATGAAGAACACTTCAGAGACTGGAGTTAACTCCATTCATTTACAACGAACAGTCAGGTCCAACCCTACCTTTTCAAGATACTGATCATTCTGTAAAACTTTAATAAAGTCTTAAAGTTTTCAGTCTTTAATCTTAAAGCCCACAATGTTTAATATTTCACCAATAAAAAAGAATCCAAGCATTGATTATTCCTTATATTTGGATTAGTGTTTTGCTAGTCAGCTGGACTCCTCAGACCTGACTGTAATTTACTGGAGCGGACGTCTTCCAAGCTCGTCTCCATTGAGACGTGACTAAAGGCGTAATATTGAGATTCTAAAGGTTAAGGTCCTCATCCATGTGAGACCATGCAACAACTTTAGGGCAGTTTCTCCAAATGAAGGTTTTCATTCCACGCTTTGCACACAATATTCTCCACTTTTAGTCGCTCCTGCAAGGCTCGCGGACTGAAGAGATTTTTTCACTTTTACAGTGGGATTTTTTAAAGATATCTAATACATTACCTGATTTATTGAGCTTTGAACCCCCACTTTCATTTATACAAAAGATTTTCACCAAAAACTATAAAGAATCCAAAATCCCTGGGCAAATCTTGGTCACTATATGTCACAAATAAACATTTTAACCTATGGCCTTCTGTCCATTATTGTTTGGCTGTGGAAAAAATCGCCACGTTTGGACCATTTTTATTTATAAAATGCTTAATGCAAAAAACTTCAAACTTTGATTCTCATAGGAAGTTCAAATGACTTCTCTTGATTTTCTTTCTTCCTTATTCACCTGCTGCGTCTTCAGATCAAACTAAAGCTTTCTGGTGTGAATGTTTTGTGCAATTAATGTTTGTTTGATTATAATGAAAGAACGGCTGCAGCCGGCTTGATACTTCGCTCTGACCAGAGTCACAGACGCAGCGTAGTTGGTTTAGCACAGAGGGGAGGAGCTAACCTGGTGAATAGACAGATTCAGTGGATCAACTATAGTGTTTTCTAACAATAAATGTAAAATAGTAGATCAGATAAGGAAAGATATCATCTGAGTTTTACTCTGTTCCTTTAACCACTTCATTTATTCTTTATTCAGATATGAGGGCTCTGTGGGTATTGTCAGAGATCAAGCTTGTTTCCTCTCTGGCCTCAAGCTCTGAAGTCCAAACCCCTTCACATCTCACTTGAGCTGGAGCTTGAGTGTTAACACGGACCTTCTGATCAGGAGTGTCTGATCTGTGTGGGATTTCTTATAAGGACAGGGACTGTCGCCTGGACTTCTCAGGTCAGTTCCTTGTCTCATGGTCGGTTTAAAGGTTTACAGAAAGAGTTGGGGAAAGACTGAGTTCAAATACTGCATTCATGAAGAACACTTCAGGAGACTGGAGTTTTACTCCATTCATTTACACAGAACAGTTCACGGTCCAACCCCTCACCTTTTCAAGATACTGATCATTCTGTAAAACTTTAAATAAAGTCTTAAAGTTTTCAGTCTTAAATCTTAAGGCCACAATGTTTAATATTTCACCCCAATAAAAAAAATAATCCAAGCATTTGTATTATTCCTTATATTTGAATAGTGTCTTTGCTGTGAGGTACGAGCGGCCTCTCAGACTGACTGTAACTTTACTGCGAGCGGTGACGTCTCAGCTTCGTCTCCATGGAGACGTCGACTAAAGGCAGTAATATGAGATTTAACAGGTTAGTCCTCATCCATGTTGAGACAGTGCACACTTAGGGCTTTTCAAATGAGGTTTTCATTCCACGCTGGCAACCAATATCATCCACTTTCAGTCGCTCCTTGCAGGCTCGGACTGAAGCGATTTTCACTTTTTATCAGAGGGATTTTTAAAGATATCTAATACTTACCTGATTTATTGAGCTTTGAACCCCCCCCATTTCATTTTATTTACAAAGATTTTCACAAAAACGTATAAAAGATCAAAATCCCTGGCAAAATCTTGGTCACTAATAATGTCCACAAAATAAACCATTTAAACCTGGCTTCTGATCCTTTATTGTTTGGCTGCTGGAAAAAATCGCCACGTTTGGACATTTATTTTATAAAATGCTTAATGCCAAAAAACTTTGAAAACATTTGTCCTCGATAGGAAAGTTTCAATTGACTTGATTTTCTTTTCCTTATCACCTTGCTGCTCCGTCTCAGATCAACACTAAGCTTTTCTTGGGATGTGGAATGTTTTGTGCCTTATGTTTGTCTTGATTATAATTTGAAAGAAACTGGCTGCAGCCGGCTCTGATTTACTCGCTCTGACCAGAGGTCACAGCGGCAGAACGTTGTTTAAGCACAGAGGGTGAGCTAACCCTGGAAATAGACAGATTCAGATCAAATTAGTGTTTTCTAACCAATAAATTAAAATGTTGATCAAAGATAGGAAAGAATCATCTGAGGTTTTCTCTGTCTTATAACCACTGCATTTATTCTTTAATCAGATTGAGTCGCCTTGTGGTTTTGTCAGAGAATTCAGCATGTTCCTCTCTGGCTCAGCTCTGAAGGTCAACCCCTACTCTCACTGAGCTGAGACTGAGTTTAACAGACTGTCTGATTTCAGGAGTGTCTGATCTGTGTGGATTTCTTGAAAGGAGACACTGTCGCCTTTGCAGACTCTCAGTCAGTTCACTGTTCTGGTGTCGGGTTAAGGTTACAGAAGAGAGAGCTCTGGGGAGAAGATGAGTTCAATACTGCCATTCATGGAAGAACACTTCAGAGATGGAGTACTCCATTTCATTACACAGAACAGTCAGGTCCACCGCTCACCTTTTCAAGACACTGATCATTCTTGTTTAAAACTTTAAATAAAAATCTTAAAGTTTTCGTTTAATCTTCAGAGCCACAATGTTTAATTTTTCACCATAAAAAAAAGAATCCAGCATTTGTATTATTCCTTATATTTGATGTGTTTGCTGTGAAGCGGTCCTTCAGACTGACTGGATAATTTACTGGGAGGCGGGACGTCTCCAGTCGTCTCCCATGGAGACGTGACTAAAGGCAAGTAATTGAGATTTAACAGGTTAGGTCCTCATCCATGTGAAGAGCAGTTGACAACTTTAGAGGGCAGTTTCTCCAAAATGAGGTTTCACCACGCTGGCAACAATATCTCCCACTTAGTCGCTCCTGCAAGGCTCGGACTGAAGCAGATTTTCACTTTTATTCAGAGGGCATTTTTTAAAGTATCTAAACTTACCTGATTTATGAGACTTGAAACCCCCACATTATTTATACAAAAGATTTACTCACAAAAATATAAAGATACAAAATCCTACTGAGCAAATCTTGGTCACTAATATGTCACAAAATAAAACCATTTAAACCTCCCCACCCCCCACCATGGCTCTGTCCATTATTGTTTGGCGCTGGGAAAAATCGCCACGCTCATTGGACAATTTATTATTTATAAAATGCTTAATGCAAAAAAAACGAAACATTTCGATCCTCATAGGAAAGTTTCAAATCTGACTTCTTCTTGATTTTCTATTTTCCTTATTCACTGCTGCCGTCTCAGTATCAACTTAAAGCTTTCTTTGGTATGTGAATGTTGTGCCATTAATGTTTGTTTGATTATAATGAAAGACTGCTGCAGCGGCTCTGATACTCGCTCTGACCAGAGTCACAGAGGCAGCGTGTTTGTTTAGCACAGAGGGGAGGGGCATAACCCTGATGGAATAGACAGATTCGTCTAATATAGTGTTTTCTAACCATCAAATGTAAATACAGTGATCAAGATAAGGAAAGAATCATCTGAGTTTACTCTGTCCTTTTAACCACTGCATTTATTTCTTTATCAGATTGAGGTGCTGTTGGTTCTTGTCAGAGATTCAGTGTTCCTCTCTGGCCTCAGGCTCTGAAGTCCAACCCCTCACCATCCTCACTAGAGCTGGAGCTGAGTTCATACACAGTCTGTCTGACTTCAGGAGTGTCTGATCTCGTGTGGATTTCTTTGAAAGGACAGGACTGTCGGCCTGCAGTACTCTCGGTCAGTTCACTGTCTCTGTGGTCGGGTTTAAAGGTTTACGAAAGAGTATGGGGATAAAGATGAGTTCAATACATGCATTCATGAAGAACACTTCAGAGACTGGAGTTACTCCAATTCATACACAGAAACAGTCAGGTCCACCCTCACCTTTTTCAAAGATAACTTGTCATTCTTTAAAACTTTAAATAAAGTGTTTAAAGTATATTCAGTTTACAATCTTTTAAAGCCACAATGTTTTGTGAGATTTTTAAACAGGTTAAGGTCTCTCATCCCCAGATCCACTCTTGGATTACTCACTGCGAGAACAGACTTTTCTGTGTGGAGATTGCTCATTAGGCAGCAGTGATTTGTGTCGACAACCAGGAGAATCCAACATGATTACACAGTAATGTTACGCTGCACGGTGGCACAGCGGTTAGAAGCCTCGGGCAATCACAAGCAGAAGGTCCCGGGTTCATTCCAGCTACAGGGGCCTCTCTGCTGTGTCTGTGTAGGTTTCATCCATGGTACTCTGGTATTCCCCATCACTAAAAAAATATGTACATAGGTTCCCCTCATGGGCGGACTAAGGTGGATCAGTTCTTAATCACAGTGGGACTTTGTTTGTTTAAAGGGTCAAATGAATAAACTGTAAATGAAAAAGCTTAGATCCAACCGCCTGTGTGTTTCATCCACATCGCAGCTCATGATTCACCACAAAACTCATGAACAACACATGACCCCTTGTGCTGTCGACCACATCATTATTTTATGTTCAAAAACAAGTCATATATTATTACTGTTGTACAGCTTGCTCTTTATTTCAAAGATCTTCATATCTCATTAAGTGAAACTTAAACTACCCACTGTATAGAACTGTATCTTTGAACCACAGGAAACAGAATATTTGAATCGCTTTAACTTTATTGTTTTCAGTGAAATATGAGCTGTGATGAACTCTAAAACCATCATCTAGAGTTTACCCTGGACTATTTAACCATGCATTTATTCTAATTCAGATTGAGTTGGCTGTTGGTTTGTAGCAAAAGATTCAGCTGTTCCTCTTCTGGCCTTCAGCTCTGAAGTCCAACCCCTCACATCCACTGAGCTGCAGCTGTGAGGGTAACAGTCCTGAGGGTGAGTCAAGATGCTGAAGGGGCTCCTGGAGCTTCGAAACAGAGCCACTCACTGGTCGATGAGATAAACTGATTGTAAGTACTGACTTTATGAGACTGTTTGACCTGAGCAGTTCAACAGAAGGAGCTCTTCACTGTCTGTTCCTTTATATCTTACTTATGTTTGATAGAGCGGTTGAGTCATAGAATTTTGCTTTAAAGGAGTCCGACGTCTATATTTGACTTTATTCAGGGCTTTTCAAACTACCTTTAGACCCTTAGCTTGTTTTAGTT